>JADRCD010190000.1:0-18434 GCA_019843815.1 Montemys delectorum
TTTTTTTTTTTTTTTTTTTTTTTTAGTTTTAAGGCAGAGATCAGTTGTACTCTAGCGCCACCTAGTGTTAGCATTACTTTAATAGCTATTTTACCAAAACATACTGGCTTTCACAGGATCTCTGAGATAGGGGTTCTTGAACCCTGGAGAGCACAGAATTTTGCCCAACGATAGAGCAGCAGTGAGCTAAAAACTAGTTTCCTAATTGCCGGTCCTAAAGTTGTGTCTTTACTATGTGTTTAAAATAGCCAGGGGAAAGGAGCTCTGTAAGATCCTGCTCAAGCCTGTGGTCACCAGTGTTTACCTTTTATACCTAGTCAAAGGGATCCCAGGGACTCTATTTTAAAACAAAACCAAAAGTGGGCAGGGAGATACACTTCCCACAGCATCAGATACCATGAATTATAAGTTCGTGTATGTATGTGTGTGTGTGTGCACACGCATGCACGCACACACACGCATGAATAAATACATATTTTGAAAAGAGGAGAAAATAAATGAGAGAGAGAGAGAGAGCAGTGTAGATGTGCATATGTGAAAAACTATTAAATAAGCAAATTGCTGTGAACTTTAAAGGCCGTTAGCTAATGGGTCACTCCTAGCCGAGCTGATGTTCTCATGGACAGAGGTCCCCTGCTCCATCCATTGGCTTCTCCTCTGTAACCAGGATCTTCATAGAAAAGTCTAACTAAGGGTTTTCTGTGTTGAGTTTCTCTTGGAAGAAGTGGTCTGACAGCTGCCGATCCTTTTGGAAAATGAACTTCCTATAGGAGAGTGACAGGCAGCTGTCACCCAGGCAGATAAACAAGCCTTTGCCTGTGTGGCTCATGTTCATATTCATACCAGAGAGATGTCAGGGTGCTCTTTCTCAGCCTGCCTCCGTGGCTCTGTGCTCAGTCTCCATTCCCAGCTCCCCCAAGACACCGTGCTCGGCTCACCTGATGCCAGGCACAGGAGTCACCCTGTTCTCGTTTTCTTTCAGAAATCAGGGTAGCTCTGACATCTTCAGGACAGAGCTGGTCCTGATTTGCCAGGGCAAATCTAATAAACAATGGAGCATCCAGCAAAGCTTGGCTGCAGGGAGTAAGTGTATCAGCGTTTCCTAGCTCTCAAGCCTGATTTATGTCACTCAGGACCTCATGTGGCAGCTGCTTCTGTTGCCACCCTTCTTGGCATGGCTCATGATTCTCTTGGTTTATGATCTACATTAGTGATGTAAAATTTCCCATGGGCCTCCTTTCCCACTTACTACAGCCATAAACACCTCGGGGGAAGGTAATGAGACGAGGGAGGCTGCTTAGATGAAGCTCCAGGGAGGAGACATCAAAATGACATCTGACTTCTTATGAAATGTCAGGCAGATGAGTCAATGGCTGTGGAAAAAAAAACTAGTTCTGTGAAGGTCTGGTGTATGTTTCTGATCCCAGACCCAATAACGGGAGAATCCGGGAAGACTAGGGGCACCATGTGTTCATTCAACATGTGTTTAATTAAGGGAAGGCTGTTTTCCAGTCTGCCACCGTTGCAGACCATCTTTTTCCTTCAGAAAAGATGCTGTATGCAGGACGCCTGTGTATTGGTTGCTTCTCATGGGTTAGAGAACTTGATACCATTTAATGAGTATTCGGTAAGATAGCAACATGTTAGGAACTATCCAGAGCATCCAACAAAGGGATCTTGCTCACAAAGAGAACTGGAGAAAACCTTGGACTGGTAATTATTGTGGGAAGACGCCACAATCATGATAGATGATAGACAGCAAAAGTGTTTCCAACGCGAGCTGCTGCTTATCCTCCTCCGATCCCTGTGGCTTCTTGTGTGTTAGCAATGGTGGCTCATCTCCACCCCCCAGAGGAAGAAACTGAGGGTTGAGTAAGCCGTGTAACTAATTTTGGGTTATACAGTGCTATACTATTGAATGTGATCCCACCCAGAGGCTCCCAGCAGCTGGGATCCTAGTGACCCCAGAAGGATTCTCAGTACCGTGGACCAACACTGCATCTGTGCTTATTACTGCTCCATAACTAAGAACCATATGGAACCAGGCACGTGCTCCAGAAATAGGGTGCTGGGTAAGGAAAAGGCAGCTTATTCATGGGGAGCTTCATTCAGCCATAGAGAAAAATGAAGTTAGGTCATTTGCAGGAAAAATAAAGGAAGTGAAGATCGTCACGTTAAAAGGAAAGTCAGTCTCAGACAGTGTTGACTTGCAGTGTGCAGAACTTTGACTTAAATACGTATCTCATACAGCATGAAAGCAGAAGAGGGAGTGTCTGAATGGAGGAAGGAGCCAGTAGAGGACATGGAACGGTAATGGAGGCGTCAGAGTGAACACAAGTGTCACAGTGGAACCCATTATTTTGCATGCTGATCAAAATAATAATAAATAAATAAACCTACGCGATCCAAAGGTTTGTCGACATACAGCAGGACGTTGAGGCAGTCACGGGGAAGCAGTAGTATTTGAGAATGCTTCTTTTTGAAATCTTACACGCTGATATTTTAATTAAAAGAATTCTATTTCAAGAAATGTTTTGTTGCTGATGATGATTCTTACTACCCCTGAAGCTTCCATCCGTGTGCATCATGGTTTATCCTAAGGGCTTTGATAACAGGCCAAACACAGACAGACTGGCCACAGGTTAACTCTATCCCCATCTGTATAGCCAGATATATAGAACCAAAAATGGGAGACAAGGACAGACCTGGTGGAGCACATTTTTAATTTTGAAATCAGGAGGCAGAGACTGACAGATCTCTGTGACTTCCAGGCTCTCCTGGTCTATATAGTGACTTCCAGGCCAGCCAGGTCACCAGGACGTAACCTCTATCATACAGCTGTGGTTAACCAACAATCATTTGAGCTTGGTGTGGATAAACTGCCAAAAGCCACAGCCTATGGCACTATTGAGAGATGGTAGACCCTTTAAGATTTGTGGGCCAGGAAAGGAAGTTTTGGAGAGAAGATGGACATTAGGAACAAGCCTTGAAAGAACTTAGGACCCCAGCCCTTGCCTGCCTCTGTACTTTCCAGTGGCCTTGAAGTGAGGATCTTTCTCTGCTACGTGTCCCCACCATCATTTTCCACTGTACTGTAGACTCAGTGGCAACAGGACTCCCAGTCATGGATGCAAACCTTTGAAACTGAACTAACCCTGTTCCCTTGTAAGCTGAGGTCCTCAGGCAGCTATCTACAGTAGTACAAAGCCGACTAGCACATCTAATGAATCGACAATCAGATTCATCCCTTCAGCTCATCAAAGAAAGAACGCTCCAACAAAGAAGCAGACAAATGGCAAGAAAAGGCAAACCACACAGAAACCAAAGCAACAACCTGTGAACTCCATGGCACACAGGAGCTTCGTGGGCATTCCCTGGGCATCAAGACAAATGGAAACGCATTTCACTGGACTGCCACACATAAATATTAGGGGTTGTTGGGGTGTTAAGCTTTAAGGTGACAGTATTTGTGAAATTCCTGGGGAAAGGTCCTCCCATGGTTTATTTGTGTAAAATCATCTCATTAGAGTGACTTAGAAATAGACAACAAAATCTTTATAAACTGTGCGCCATCTGGCTTAGCAACTTCACTTCAAGGAGTTAATGCTAAGGAATAAATAATCATGAGCCTAAGATCTGCTGCTATGTGTGCACTCTAGAAAGCAGACTTACACATCGGCCTTTGACATGTACAGAATAGCATCAACCAAAAAATAAAAAAGCTAATTGTGCCTACAGTTTTAGAATGTCTCAAATTTTACATTTTTTCCTTAATATAAACAATAACATAAATTTTATACACCAACTTCATGCACACATACTGGGAAAATACATATCTCTGTGTACGCAAATATTCAAGCCAAGGAACTCATTATGGGTATCTTAAGCAAGGATATTTTATCTTCAAGGTAGGTTGTATAGGTAGAGAAGATCACTTCTTGAGATACGGGCAGTTTTGTCCATATTTATCTTTTACCAATAAATGAGAGAGAGAGAGAGAGAGAGAGAGAGAGAGAGAGAGCGCTCTCTGCCCGTTTTCAGAGCCTTTCTGAGCTGTATTGTGTAAGGAGCAGAATTCCATTCTTGGACAATAATCATCAATTCCTGAGATTCAGTTTAAAAGCTAGGACAATCAATTAAATGTTTTCTTATGATTAAAAACTATTTACCACCACCTTATCGTAAATCTACCTTTCAGAACATTTCTGAATGTAGATATGAAAAAGAAAGAATCAGGGAGAAGAGGGAGGGAAGAAGAGGGCAGAAAGGTGGGGACTTCTGTTCCACACAACCCATCCCTACACATCCCCCATACATGTCACATTTTAACTCTAAATAGCTAACAAAGGTCCTGTCACATGCTAGTAACTGAGTGAGTGGCACCTGGAGATAGTCACTGGGTGTCCTGTCACATGCTAGTAACTGAGTGAGTGGCACCTGGAGATAGTCACTGGGTGTCCTGTCACATGCTAGTAACTGAGTGAGTGGTACCTGGAGATAGTCACTGGGTGACAAACCACCCTCAGTCAGCTTACCTCATCCTAGGCCTCCTGCACCCATCTGCTTGGCTCACCAGACAAGCTGCAGCCATTCTTTTTGACTACTGGGCCAGGAAGTGATTAAATGACAGGAAGTACACTAAATCCTCACCTGATTTCTATTTCCTGGGCTTGAATGTAACAAGTTTCAGAACTGTCACTCCTGACACAAAACAAAAGCTGAACCAACTGAAAACCAACAACTCCCATTAGACTCACCTGAGACGTCGGGTCTACCCCTCCATTAGAGGAATCAAGAGGCAGGTAGGAGATATCTGAGTTTGCTGCAGGAGAAACCGATTGGGAACCACTGCCAAGCTGAAGAAATCTGAACTGAATTTGACATATCGCTGGGGGCTCCACATGGACAAGACTAAGATCTAAATCTGCCACTGCTGTGTTGGGAAGGCTCCATATTTAGGGTTTTCACCCTTAGAAATCCCACCAGATTCTGACAGTGAAAATCACATTTTTTTTTTAAAAAAATTGCTTTCCAATGATTCTATTTAAAAAATAGTTGTTTTACATTTCTGTAAATTTCAGTTTTTCATTGTGTATATTCATTGTACTTTGTGTATATGTGTTATATAAGTTTATTTCCATTGTCTAATTGCGTATTGTATGTTGTACATATTACCCCAATGGTGGTTTTAATTAGAATAACTCCCCATAAGCTTGCATGCTTGAATACTTAGTCCCCAGTTGGTAGAATTATTTGAGGATTAAGCAGTATAGTCTTGTTGGAGGAGGTGTTTCACAGGGGTGGGCTTTGAGGTTTCAAAAGCCCATACCATTACCAGTGAGTTCTCTCTCTGTCTGGTGCATGCGATTCAGTTGTAAGCTGCTGCTCGAGCACCATGCCTGCCTGACTGCTCTCATGCTCCCCCCACCCCCCGTCAGGATGGTCATGGACTCTAACCCTCTAAAACCACTAGCTCCAAATAAACTCCTCCTTACAGCAATAGAAAATAACCAGGACACAACGCTCTGCACTCCCCTTTCCAAGCCCTTCCCCTCCTCCACCCTATTGGTCTCCTTTGGTCCTCTAGGCAGTTTTGCTTCTATTTTCTTGCCATAAATGTATGATTTTATGCATCTACATAAAATTGAAGATCCACAAACATGAGAAAACAGTATTACTACCTCCACTTGCATCTATTTTTCTACAAATGACATTATTTTCCTCTTTTTTGTGATCTCAAAGAAAATTCCATTGTGTATATGCATCGTATTTTCTTTATCCATTCTGCTTGGGGGCATCTACATTGGTTCTATAGCTTAGCTGTTGTGAAGTTCACTGCAATAAATACTGATGTGCAAGTGTCTCTGTAATGTACTGACTTAGATTCTTTTGTGAAAATACTCAGGAGTGATATATCTGGACCACGTGGTAGATCTACTTGTCAGTTGTTTGAGAAACTTCCACACTGAGGTCTACGGTGGCTGACGTTGCTTATATCCTTTGCAGCAATGTCAAGGGCCCATGGTTATTTGCATCCTGACCAGCATTTGTTTGTTTGTTTGTTTGTTTGTTTGTTTGCTTTGTTTTCATTTTATGTTTTTTAAATAACCTAATGCCATTGTAAGTTTTTAATTTTTTTCTAAATATATATCTATGGGGTGAGGGTCTGTACAGGTATTCATAGAGTCCAGAAGAGGGCATCAAATCCTCTGGAGCTAGCGATACGGGCAACTGTGAACCAAACTGACAGTTGCTCAGCCAGTTAGTAGTGTTGGCATTGCTCCTGCCATCTTGTCTCCTTTGGTTGTTACTCATTTTCCAAGCTCCGGTCTGTACTTGTTTGCTGGTTCTAGAAGATTCCTAATAAACTCAATGTTTATATTCTCCCCCTTTCTCCCCACTTTACCCTCCCCTAGTTTCTGAAAACATGGGTGGATAATCTCCCATTCATAGGGTGAACCATGGTGTTAAAATTCTCCCATTCACAGGCTGAACCATCAAATGACAGAGTCCTCCATGCTGAGCACACTCCAAAAGAACCCCTGTGCTATGCTCTGCACAGAGTGGAAGGAAGACAAAGAGAAAGCGCAAAAGAATGCAGTGAGAGAGGCAGAGGAATCTTCCAAACTAATGAGGGAGAATGCTAACCCCTGAGCGGAGTTATTAGTGCTAGATACACAACAGAAGCCCTGAAAGAGGTTAGAAACCACACCAAACCAAACAATCATCCCAAGAGGCTGGATGGAGGAGGACTCTGACGCCTCCCCACCCTGCATTTCCTCATGACTCAGCAACCCATGGTCAGAGAGAGCTCCCAAAGACACACATGGCTGCAGGCTTACTGCGGCAAAGCTCAGCATCAGCATCCACAGCCCTGAGCTCAGGAACTGTGGCCCTGATGGAATGAAGATGAGGAAAGGAAGCAGGAAGTGTCATCCTTTCCCTGTTCCCTGGAGCCAGGGCCATTAAGGAGCTCTGCCTTCCTCTCTAGTGCTCAGGAGAAGCAGGATGCCCGGCTGCAGTCACTCTTTAATCGGTCACCACACAGGATCTTCCTTTCATTTATTTCCTAAGCAAATGGGCTTGTCTGGGGATGGCTTTTGTTACAATCACTCCTGTCAGCTCTGTACATCAGAGCTCTTGCTCTATCTTCTCTCTCTCTCTCAGCTGTGGCTTGAGACACGTGCATCTCAAAGAGTGTTCTGATTTTCTTTTGTCATTCTCTAGGATACTTGGGCACCTGTTTTCCTACCACCACTGCTTTCTATTCATTGTTCTTAGAGCGTGATCTTGGATCCATAATAGCACTGGGAAGCTTGTTAGGAATGCAGACTCTTGGGCCCAATTCCAGTCCTAAGAAACTGCAGCCACAAGGCAGTGGGGTATGGTTGCCATATTTTTATAAGTCTACAACAACAACAAAAAAAAGCCTCTATAACATCTTGCTGACTCAGGTCATGTGGTGCTGGCCTATAATATCAGTTACTAAGGAGGCCGAGGGAGAAGGGTGGCAGGCACTCTGTCTGGGCTACAGAGTGAATTTTAAGCCAACTTGAACAGGTTGGTTCAATTTTGTCTCCAAATAAAAAGTGAAAGGGACCAAGGATACTCTAGCTCTGTGCCAGAGCATTCCCTAGCATGCATGAGTCCCCAGGTTCCTTCCCAGGACTGTAAATAAATAAATAAATAAATAACCACCACAGTAATGTAGAAGCAGCAGCTCTGTAAGTCCTACCCTGTGGTTTTTAGTCTGAAATGAATCCCCGTAGAAGACAATCAACATGTCAGCATGTATCCATCATCTATAGACTGTCTCATGACGAAGCCTTGCAGCGTCCCAGGAGTCCTGGCTTCACTGGGAAATGGAAAGCCAAAGAAGAAGGTGTCGAGAAACTTTCTCGAGAACCCAGCAGGTAGGAGCCAAAGCTCAGTCTCCAACCACAGATCCAAATTATACTCTGGAAACGACAGTGGGAAAGGACGAATGGTCCCAGGAGATGGTGGCGATAAGAGCCAACTTTTTACTGCATACACCTGTATCCTGGACACTGTACAACACTCCTTTTCCTGTTCACACCCGGACTGCAAATTAAGAAACATCATCATCCTGTTTTAAAGCTGGAGGAAACTTGGAGAACTGATGTAAGCTGCCGAAGGCCAAGCAGCTGGAAACAGCATGGAGATTAGTTCTGGACTGGTCCTTTCAACTCGAAGCCTCCACTCTTGGTGAAGACAGTATACCACCCTGCATCTGTTCTTTTGACTGATTCTTTGTGTATATCTGCTTTTTTTATGTTTTGTTTTATTTTTTAAACTTTTATTGCATTATGATGAGAAAAGTTACATGATTTCAACTTATCTGAATTTGTTAACATTTAAAAACATATTTTAAGTAAATAGAATTAAATCACATTCTTGTTTCCCTTTTGTACCCCCACTCCTCCCAGAGACCCGCCCTTCAATACCTACAATATCTTTTTTGTCGTATTCCTTAAAATTTATAAAATATTATAACAATACAAATAAGTATTATAAAAGTTGTTTGATATAAAACAACAACGTCTACAGCAATAGTAAAAATACATTTTTCTCAATATAAATTTTAAATAACTCCAAACATATTAACTGTATACTGTATATCTGCTTTTCTAATAGTCACGTGTAGTTGTGAACTTTTCAGCTACTTTTCTTAGCCAGCCTTGATACTATGAGTCACAAGTGGTCCAGGGAAAGGATGCTAGAGCAGAATTCAACATGCCTGATCATACAAGCCACAGGAAGAGATGTAGACCCCATGCTCACAGTCGAGAGATGGAGATAGGATTAAAGAAGCAAGATGGCCCCGGGCACCATCCCAGAGGGGAGCCATCAAGGGAGCCAGGGACCGGGCACGGCCTCTTATTTGATGCTCCTTCTTCAAAGGACCCCCTAGCATATCTAACCTATCTCCTCCTTCTCATTCTTTCCATAAACTTAATGGATAGTAATGATATACTAACCCAGAAGGTTAGTCCAATATTTCAAGTCCAATACCAGGAAAAGCCTGTCTCCTAGGACCTTACCCCCTTCCATCAGGAAAGATGACAACCCAGAGCCAAGAGTACAGGGACCCAGAACTGTAAGATTGGAGTTCAGTGGCTTGATTCTCCACCTATACCTTACTAATGGGGTATATACCCTACTAATGTTAGGCAACACTATGCCCCCATTTCCCTGAGCCAGCCAACACTCCACCTCAGCATTGCACTCACAAACACATGGAAGTTCTATCCTCGGGCCCCTCCATTCACTACCTCCTAATAAGCCACATTCAGTAATGCTGAGCATAAAAGACTTCTAGCTCCCTCAGCTGGAGCAGCAGGAGTAGGAGGCATAACCCACAAGGTTCTCCCCTTGTGATCTACTTTCTCCAGCAAAGCCTTAATTTGGTAAGGCTCTACAACATCCATCTGGGGTCCCAGTCTTCAAATACATCCACGCTGTGGCAGCTCCAAGAGCCCCTTATAATCAGCCACATGCGCCAATCCTGCTACAAGCATCATGAAGACCATCTCCAAGCAGAGCCTCAGTCAAGGAGAAACAGCTCCTGACACCCTGCAAGGCACCAGAACCTTGAACCAGAGAGAAGCGCTTAATGCACAAAGGCACTGCGATGCATGCGGAAGCGTTGTCCTCGCCTATCCCGTGAGGTGCTCTGGCTCCCTGACGAGTTTGCCTTTCCTTACCTCTGGGAAACAAGCATTTGATGTTCTGTGATGAGTGAGCAGAAGGTTGTGGCGATGTTTCATGAGACTCTCAGAACAATCCTCTCATCGAGTCAAACTTTCTGAAGTCTCTCTGCAGCCAAAATGCTAGGCCAAAGAACAACAAAGCCAATGGGGTGTTCCCATCGCCAATCTCCTGTTAGGTCACTCATTCCAGATCCTGTAACATCCCACGTGGGTCATTGCAACAGTGCCCCATTATCTGCCTGCTTCCTGCCTTCTTGTCAACATTGCTTGCAGGCCCACCAAACTCTCCACCTGTCCACCTCCCTTCAGTGGTCTTTAGTCCTGAGATAGGGCCAACATCCATTGCCTAACACAGAACGCTATCTCATTTCCAGTCCTGTTTAAAATACCTGTAGCACTAGGCTTAATGGAGAAACTATTTTTCGAGCTGTCAATTTTCTAGGCTATAGTATTCTTATCGGGCTCCTGCTTTGACAGCGTGTCTGCAACAAATATAAGCCTGAGTGTGAGATCCCTTTGCTTCAGAGCTGATATTAGTAGTCCAGGGTACCCTGCATGTCTAAAACACTATCATTTTGCCAATGATGCTCAGATCTTGATTGCTTTGTACATATGCCCTGCTGCCCCAGGAACAAGCTCTAAGAAGGCCTTCGCTCCACCTGTCCACACTTCCTGGAAAACAGTCTCACCTCCTTCATCTACCACCTTGCCAGCCATGCGTGGCTTCTCTGTGAGTTTCTTGTCAAGGGACATTAAAGTCAGCACGATTCTTAATCCATGAGCTCAGTTGTATGTATTTTCCCATTGTCATTTTTGGTAGAGACCTTCTGGCTGGAAACAAATCCCCGTAAGCAAGCATCCTTCTCACCTCAGTCCTTCCTGGGATGTGTCTGTAACACAGTTGGATGCTTACATAGTGTCAATGAGCCAGGGAACAACACTGACCTCCCAGGCTCGAGATGACAAGCCTTCAGGCCTTGGGCCTGACTGCAGAAGTCACAGACCTCCTTTGTCGTGATCCTAAGAGCTCACCATGCTGCTGAGTCTACTATGGCTACACTGTTCTCCACTGTAGCGATATCCCTGTGTCCACCCTCAGGCTGTGCCAGGGACAGAATATCATTTATACCCTCTATCCCTCAATCTCCTTATGTGCAGCTATCTGCCCTTGACACATACACTGAAAACTCGTGGGATCTTGAGGCATTCTGACTCCATATTTAAAAAGACACAGAGGTCACTTTTAGCTCTTAGGCCCACACCTTTTCCCATTCTCTGTGTCCTGAAAGTGCCCACAACTGAGACACGGTTACTTTCCTTTACTGAGAAGTGGGCATTTTCTTGAAATGCTTAAGCAAGTGAGGCAGAAGGCATAAAGACACACACTCTGCTTGAACTATCAGCCAGACAGCCTTGAAGAAAACCTTTCCTTCCCTCTACCCCTATTCTTGGTTTGGTGTTATGTTATGTTATGTTATGTTATGTTATGTTATGTTATGTTATGTTATGATGTTATGTTATGATGTTATGTTATGATGTTATGTTATGATGTTATGTTATGTTTTGTTTTGTTATGTTATGTTATGTTATGTTTTGTTTTGTTTTGTTTTGTTTTGTTTTGTTTGAGACAGGGTTCCTCTGTGTAGCCCTGGCTATCCTGGAACTCAATCTGTAGATCAGGCTGGTCTTGAACTCACCGTCTGCCTCTGCCTCCTGAGTAATGGGATTAAAGGCGTGTACCACCACAACCTAGTCTGAAAACTTTTTCTTAAGTGAACATCTGAAAACTTTTTCTTAAGTGAACATCTCACCTAAAGCAGACAAGTCATTGAGAAAAGAGATGTTAATGGAATCCATGATGTACTGTGGCAGGATCTATGCTAAGTGCTCTCTCTGTGCGTGCTCTGTGTGTGTCGTCTCATTTATTCTCTATGACAAATCGGTGAGCCAGACACTATTACCGTGTCCTGTCCATTGTGCAGATGAGGAAAGAAAGTGAGGTCCAGAGAGTTTAAAAATGTTGTCCCAGATTCCTAGACTAGTAAAGAACAATATGGGTACTGCAATCCAGGCCCGAGACCCCCTTCTAGACCACCTCTTACTTCTGTAACCCTCCTGTTTGCCTTAAAGAAGACTCCCTGATAAAGGATCCTGGTGAAAGGCCCATACTTGTCCTAAAAGCAGGAGAGATGTTCAAAGCAGCAGGTGTAGATGCCTTTCCTCACCAGTGACACCCAACAGTGAGGCAGGAGACAGCTTCGGAGATGTAGAATGATAAAGATCCTCTGACAATTTCTGCTTCTCAGAGACCAACCTTTCCTACCCTACTTACTTTCTAGCACCAGAATTTGCAAGCTAAACCCAACTAAGAGAGGTCACTAACTATCCCTGTGACATGAGCCACCTAATCCTCCCTCTGGGCAGGCCATCCATTCCATGTAGGTTTGTCTGTAGTTCAGGCCAACCCCTGACTCCTGCTCCTTCTGCCAATTCTACCTCATCTTTCTGAGCACAAAATCAGTGCTTAAATAAAGGGATGGCCCCTGAACCTTTTCCAAGCACATGCTTTTTCTAAGAGCTAACACATGTCCCACCTCTGACAAATTCTGTTCTATTTCCAGGTGACAAATCTGGAATATACATAGAACACATTTTCAGTTATGCAAATTCAGAATTCTGTGCATCCAAAGAAGAGACGCATAATACAATTTGAGGGGTACACAGACATTTGCATAATCCAATGCTTACAGAGCTGTCACAGGCAAGCACCTTGGGAGAGCAGCAACAAATTCTGGTTGCAGCCACTTATGCTTTTTGTGCTGTTTGCCCTGGGTATCCATCCCCTCCCTCCATCAGTCCACTATGCTTTCCTGTCAGGTCTGAAAAGCAAAGATTTAGAGTTTGTTTAAAAGCATTTTTTTTTAGAGGAACGCTGGGTGAATCTCCTTCATGACTAATGCTGGGTGGTCTAAAAATGCAAAATCTCACGACAGATTTCTGGAATCTGGAGCGTGGGACTGCCAGGGTGGCATCTGGTAGATGATAAGAGACAGAGGAAAGACTTTGTGAACTGAAGTTCCCAGGGGAAAAATGTCATGCCTATGCTAACGGTTCCACAGGACTACAAGACTGATTAGAAGATGATTATGACGTTATGACTTATGTTGCAGATCCAGAGCCAAGTTTTCTCAGGCCGCCTTTAGTTTTCTTAATAGCCATTCAGTGTCCAGCCTTGTGTCCAATGGAACAGCCTTTCGACTGTCACATAAAACTGTTTCAATGCAGTAATTTAGCAGACTACTGTCTTCCACCAATCTAAAAGTTAAGACTGTCCTCAGATAGCACCTGGAAACTACAGGCTTCCCATTTTGCTGTAACTCAATTACCCATGGCCCCTACCTATCCCACATGTATGTGGTAAATTCCTTGATCTATTCCTTTTGCTCTGAAACTATAAAAAGCTCATGAGTCAGCCTCCATATTAGAATCTTTTAGTAGCATCCACCCAAGCCTGTGACCTCTCATATGGCTTGGAACAATTGTCTCTTATTCCCTTGGAAGTGAGAGCTGAATTTTGTGTGAACCACTCTTAGTAGATACTGATAGATTTCCAGCTTGACTTGATGGGATTACATATGGCAAAACATATTAAACTGTACTTATTGACTTCTTTCAACAGTTAATTTTTAAGCATCACACTAACTATATTTGTGGGGCACAAAGCAATATTTCAATGTATGTATCCAATGTGGAATGATCAAATCAAGGCAATTATTATGTCCATCTCCTTAAAGTATACTGGTGTTCTATACACCATATGTATTATTCCTCTGAAACCCCAGCTTTTAAAACAAAGCACAACCGGGAGCATTCCTGGTTTGATAACACAGTTAGTGCTCAGGCCTTTTGAAAGAGACATCCCTAGAGCAGAAAGTGTCTGGCTGGGGAAAGCGGGAAGGGAGAAGGCAAGCTCTCTAAATGTCACACAAGAGGAATTCCATGCTAGATAGATTTATCCTTCCTGGGTGAGTGGTCATGCTCTGTGTTCAGAAGGCTTGAGAGATGAGAGGAACAGCACAGAGCCTCTAAGAGGGACTTAGGGATCTGAACTGGTCCACACTCTACGGCTGGAAGGAGGCCCAGCTGCCCCATCAAGAACTGCTGAGGGCGGTGGTGGCACACGCCTTTAATCCCAGCACTTGGGAGGCAGAGGCAGAGGCAGGCGAATTTCTGAGTTCGAGGGCAACCTGGTCTACAGAGTAAGTTCCAGGACAGCCAAGCCTACACAGAGAAACCCTGTCTCAAAAAAACAAGAACTGCTGAAAGAAAGAACGTCCAGGAACTACTACCTCTCTGATCTTTGCTGCCATCCCCACTGATTACAAGAGGCAAAATGTGTTCTTTATAAAGCCTCCTCTAACTTTTCATTAGCTTGTCTTTTTTTTTTTTTTTTAATGAAAAAACTAATCACAAGAAACCACAAGAAATCCCCTGGCTGGATCTAAGATCTCTCCAGGGTGGCCAAATGTGGCTGAACCCAGACCAAATAAAGATGTTTACTGACAGCCTAATAAACAAATGGGCCCCATTGGATGTAACCTTGATGAATGGAGCATCCAGGTGTTTTCACTAATGGCAATAAGCACTACAACCCAAAGTATTTCTGTTTCAAGTATAATGCATTATTAGGCCATTAGAGGCTGAGCACAGAGGACCATTTGGACACAGCCCTATCAATAATGCTGCTTCCCAGCCTGCATTTAGGCCTGGGGAATTAGTCATCCTGATATTCTATTTAATAAAACCTCAAGAAGAAGCATCAAAAATCACATTACATTTTAACAGGGTTACAGCAGCCCAGGAGAACCACAAGTTTAATTTTCATAAGAGCATTCATTCCTCAATTATGTCAAACATGAAAATGTAAATGGAAAATTTAATGCTAACAATATCCCTCAAAGCACATTGGCAGGTAAGGCACATTATGTTGAGTGGATGCTGGCTGCATATCAAGCAGTCCCAAAGTGAGACTGTGGGGACTAAGAGGAGGGGCTCTTGGCTGAATTGTCCCTGGAAAAGCTGCAGCTTCTAAGACAGGGATGTAGAGGCCCCCAGAGCACAGCAGGGCTGAAGAGTCTTAGAGGATGGTGGGATCTCTGGCACCCGCTTGTGGTGTTTCCTTGTGAGGACCAAAAGCCTAGCGTATTCATTCAATCTGGCAGCAGCTGAAAGACACTAGTAAGTCATTCCAGGGACCACAGCAGAAGGCAGGCTCCAGGACACTACTGGGAATGGCATGGGGTGTGAGATGCGAATGTCTGTTTTAAACAAAATTTCATGTTAGCTACTGCCATGCCAGAACAAGACCTGTTTTCTGTCCAAGGCTGTAGCCAACAGAAGTATACAATTTCTGTTTCTAACTGAAGCCACTGACAACAGAGACCAAAGGGTTTCACCCTGTCCCTTCAGAGTGGTCTCTGAAGAAGTCCACCTTGATTATATGTGTGTCTGCTTATACAAATATGACAAAATTCAGACATTTATTCTGTATTGGTACATGTAGAAAAACAGTTAAAAGATTATATACCAAATTCTTAAGGTTATCTAATGACCATGTATGACTTATGTAAGCAAAATGATGATACACTTAAATATAAACTCCAACTGAAGAATGTCCATCTGGACATAGAGCCATCAATCTGATGACAAGTGCTTGTGCCCTTCCTTCCAAGTTCCTCCCTGCTGTAATTAAATCAAAACCTTAACGTGGGAGCAGAAAGCAGACCCAGATACAAACAGGACAATGGGACAGAAAAAAAGCCAGATGTGTGCCTGGATCAAGTGCACATCACAAGTGGCATGCTGCTGCCTGTTCGGGAGAGCCCAGTGGCAGCTACACTGGAATGACAATCGGGGCAGATTTGAATAGTCATCCGCCAGATGGACGTCAGCAAAGGTCATTTCCAGAAATGGAGGCAGCTTGTGCAAATCACATCAAGTCACATGATTTTCAAGATGTGCTATTCTAGAAGGTGAGGGGCCTCCCAGGACACAGAGGAGGCAGGTAGATGTGGATCAAAGCTTGGAGGATGGTGTAGATCATGGTCAAACTATACTGCAATGCCTGTGTATCCTGGTTCTGTTTTTATTATTTAAAAACCATCTTGTGACTGAAGGACCAAAATAAAAGACATCAGAATACAGGCAGTGACCAGAAAGCCAAGAAAAACAATGGCAGGGAAGGGAAAGATGAGGGTGCAGGGTGGGACTCTTTGCAAAAGGTCAGCTGGAAGGAAAAACATGGAAGATGCTGTTAGGCCTAAAAACATTACAGATATTGGTGGATTTGGATGAAGGGACAACTGCTGGGTGCAGCTTAGGAACGGGGGGGGGGGGGAAGTAGCCGGGAAAGCACATAAAGAAAAGAAGAGTGGGATTTGATGAGGTGGCATATAGAATTAATTTAGCTATAGGCAGTTACATTTCAAGAAGCTTTGAAACACTCCAGAAATGAATTTGGTTGGCCCTGTCTCAATAGGGGTGGGAGTGGGTGGCACAGCGGGGCTAAGCCTTGCTTCTTAACATGCAAACCACTGCCTCTGCTGCCTTCCTCACAGCACTGAATCAAAACTGTGAATATATGTGTCAAGAATTCTCAAGATATGCAAAATATAGGGGAGAGAAATGAAAACACACCAAATCACAGGAAATTTTATTTGAAATCTAATACCAAGCTAGATCTCAAGAATACCAAGGCAAGTGTTGGGATGACCCAGTGTTCTAAGGAAAGCAGGGAGCGTAGAAGCTTATATGTTGAGAAGAAACAAGGACTCAGCAATTTTTTTCTGTGACAAGGTCTCACTGACCTTGAACTTGTGATTTCCAAGTTCCTAGATATCCCTAGTAAACTAAAGAGGGAACTCCTCAGGTAAAGATGGATCATGATCTGCCCTCATCTTCAGCCACCGCTCCCCTCTTTCTCTCCCTCCCTCCCTCCCTCCTTCATGACCACAACCTTCAGCAATGGTAGAGAAACATTGTCATGAGAAATGGGAACTTCTACCAGCCACGGTAACCTTCACCTCACCTTGGCCATCCTTGCCTCTGCCCATCAGCATCAGGCATCCATCACACACTGAGTGCCTTGACTCTGCCTTTTTCTCTACATTCAGCATCAAAAGAACAGAGGAGAATGGAACTCACATAGATGCTGTTGTAATAATCGAGCAAACAGGGACACCTCATAAAAACACCGAGGAGCTAGGAATGTCCATTAAGCCTAAAGACAGAGAGCTTCAGAAGGGTTTACTGAGCAAACATCCATCCCCAGGGGATGCCCTAATTGCGGGGTAATGCCCGGTTCCAGGAAACGTCCCCAGTAAGGGGTGGATCTCCTCCCACCCCTCCTACATGCAACCAGTATCTCCTCCTCATCTGAGGCACAGAGGTCAATGGAAACAAAAGACAATGGGCTCCACCAATGAGGGATAACCAACTCATGCTGTAAACCTATGTGCTAAAAGAATATAAAAGGTGTGTGCTTTTGTTCCTCGGGGTCACCTTTGCCTGAATGTGGGACAACCCTAGTATACTGGATCATTAAAAACCTCATGCTAACTGCATCATTCTCCATCTCTGTGTTTTTGTGAGTGGGATGACATCTTGGACTTAAGATTTGGTTCTCCGAATCTTACAACACTGTATGTTAGCTGGGGAGAGGGCGATGTCAATAATCTAGAAGAAGAGGGAGCCTCCATGTGATGGAACTGAAGACAAATGCTGGCAGGGAAGGCAAGCACAGCACAGAAGGCAGCAAAACAGTGGGAAGGCATTTTAAGCAGGATTTTCACTTTGGGTTACTGTCCCTTAGTCTAGGTCAATAAACAGCACCCCCTTCCTCACAGAGCCTTCATCAACTAACTGTCTCTGTCTCTGTCTCTGTCTCTGTCTCTGTCTCTGTCTCTGTCTCTCTCTCTCTCTCTCTCTCTCTCTCTCTCTCTCTCTCTCTCTCTCTCACTGTCACTGCTAAGTTGGGCCATATGATGAGAAGAGAGAGGATAAGGACGAGAATAGGCTGCATTATAACATAACCATGTAGAGGAATGGAAAGTAACTGCTACTGGCTTAGAGGGACACCTTCAAAGCCATCAAAATAAGCCAAGCACACTTGTAGGTGGTAAACTGGTCAGTCCTCAAGAAAGGTTTGTTCCTCTCCCTCCTTCAATTTGAGAAAACCGCTTTCTCAAAGCCTTGCTAGTGACTGTCAGATTAGGAGTTTGCAGCAGCCTGGCTGGAACATTCAGGTTTCTCTAAGTTGACTCTTCTCTGCTGTGTGGAGTCCTTATCTCTGCAGAGAAGATCCAGTTCTGCCCCTAGGAAGCTAACTCACTTACTCTGGCCAAGAAGACTGTTGTGAATCAGATAATCCCATTACCTGCCCTGTGGCACTTTTCTGGCCTTAAACGATAGCTCAGAGAACTTAAAGCAAGCTCCAGGAGAGCAGCAATGGCCTATGCCCCACGGCTCAGCCTCCAAAGTACCTGTACTCCAAATGCCACCACTCTGAGTTCAAACAAGAATGTTACTCTGTCATCTATAAGGACAAGAACATCACTGATCTTCTGTCCTTCCGCTGGAGAATGATTCCCACATAGCCCAAGCTACAGAAGAGATGATAAACGGGGGGGGGGGGGGGGGGGGGGG
>JADRCD010190001.1:2408-13872 GCA_019843815.1 Montemys delectorum
AGGAAGGAAGGAAGGAAGGAAGGAAGGAAGGAAGGAAGGAAGGAAGGAAGGAAGGAAGGAAGGAAGAACAAAACACTCGTGTCCTTGACTTTATTAAGCTAGTAAACTGACCAACCTTGTAAATGGCCTAGACTCAAGAATTCTTGTTATGGGAAGAGATGCCTTGTTTTAAAAGCCACTTTGTCTTATGTGCATTATTAGTCACAACTGAAAACATTCCAACTAATAGGGGAAAACATACCGATGCCAAGTCCTCAGAGGTTCAAGACAAAGGGAGAAAGCTGGAGGAGTTTTGCTCTTATATGCAAATCTGTGGTGAGTCACAAGAAAGATGTGGTCACTGTTTTTCTCTGGACCCTGTTGGATGTGAGAGGGCCACTGTGTTCTTTGGGACAGCAGAGGACAGTGCTGTCACTTCCCACCCCCTCACATTCTTCCACCCTCATATGTCTTATCAAACCCAAGCAGGGCAAAAGTAAGCAAGTGACAACACAGAGCTGAGATGTTACACTCAAGTTGAGGTTGTTGAAGTCACCTTGAGCTTCATGGGAGTTTGAGACAAAATTACCACAGGGGTGCTGTGGTTTGAAGGTACTCTGAAAGTTCGTGTGTTGGAAATTCATTCTCCCCATCATTCAAGGCTGAGATGTAATCATTGAAAATAGAGGCCCTAATCCTAGAGAATGGATTAGTTTCAATATCACTAGACTGTGTTAGCTAGTTACCTTAGAAATGATTGCCCAATGAAAGGATTGGGTTGAGGTGTAGGTCAGTGCCTGAGCACTTGTCTAGCATATATAAGGAATTGGGTCTGAGTTCTTCTACCGAAAAGGATGAACCATCTGTATTTCTTTCTCATGAGCTGCTTTTCACCATGTTAAGGTTCAACAAGAAGACTCAGCATATATAGACCCTTAATCGTGGGCTTCAAAGACCTTAGACAAAGTTCTGTTGCATCTGAATCACTGAATTTGTATTCTGTTAGACCAGTATAAGGAAACTACAGAGGGTGAGGCTTGTTTGGAGCTTCCCCAGTGATGCTTCTTAAAAATTCATCTCATTTTTATTTATATGTGCCTGTTTCTCTTTTTGTCTCTGCCTCTGTCTCTGACTCTCTATCTCTGTGTGTACGTGTATACGTGTGTGTGTGTGTGTGTGTGTGTGTGTGTGTGTGTGTGTTTGAGAGAGAGAAAAGGGGGGAGAGAGAGAGAGAAACCATACCCATATAGGCCAGAAGTGGGTGTTGGATTTCCTGATCCCATAGGAGAACAGAAATACTCTTACCAACTGTTTCATCTCTCCAGCATAATAACACTCTTCTCTAACTTTTAGAAATCCACTAGGCAAATATTCAGGGTTTTGTTCTTAGACATTCTTGCCTATGGAGTTGTGAAGCTAAACACTAAATTGAAAGTACCATTTTCAAATAGCAGTGCCTAATTTGTCCCTGAATATCTTTCTAATACCTGAGAGTTAAATGATTCTCCAATGTCTGATTCTGTCTTCCTGACCTACAGATTCTGAGACAGTGACCTTATAGAATTTGAAGGTGGACCAAATCCATAAAAATATTTGTTGAATGACAGGGTTTCTCCTCTGAAAAAATACAACTTTGGGGGAAAAGGGAAGGGAAGAGTGTTGAAGAGAGTGTTTTGAAGGATGATCTGGAGGGGTGCCATCCTTTGTAGGATTCCTGCAATTGTGTAGCCATGGTAACCTCATCTTCCACCTGGGTGAGTGGAAGGTGTTCCCCTGGGGGTCCATTTTGTCCTTCTCATGAACAATAGGCATCAAGCATACTTCTCAGATCTAGAAGCCTGCCTAGACATCTGTAAAGCTAGGGTCATGTTCTACTCTTAGGTTGTCCTGGATTGAATAACATTTCTCCAAAATCAAGTCATCTTGGAGTCTTGGAAGGTGACCTTATTTAGAAATAAGTCTAATTAGTTAAGATGAGGTCATGCAGGACGCAAGTGGGCGGTGGATCCAAGGAGTGGTGACATTTAAAAAGGACATAAAGACATACCGGAAAGGAAGCCACATGAAGACTGAAGTAGAGTCAAGCCTCCAGCAACTCAAACAGGCATGACGAGTGTTGTGCCTAGAAGCTCGGCTCCAGCATCCTTCTTATTTTAGGGTTGACCTTCAGAAATGTGAGAGAATACGTTTCTTACTATGGTCTCTGGAGTAGCATAGAGGTTCTTATTACTAAATCATCTTGTAACAACAGGGCTTAAAAGCTGATATCTGTTTGGGCTCTACATTATAAAAGGGAATAATGTAGGAAGGGTTTCCTTAACAAAATGCTTGCTTGCTATGGTGCCCAATGAGCCAGGTTTACCTCTATCAGGAGCCCCTGCAGTAAGAAGACTTTCAAACTCAAAACTGTTCCCTTTGCCTGCCCACACACACTCCTCTGGGCTTCTCCCTCACCTATCTTTTCATCACAACTCTCTGCCAAAATCAGGTCCCACAGTTTTCTTGTTTGAACTGGTGAGGTTTTTCAGTGACATCAGACAAGGCAGAAACTGCTGGAAGTTTCCTCCATGCTAGATTAGCAGCACATGGGTGAATCGAGCTCATACATTATTCAGAGAGGAAAAAATGTGGGCTTTGAGTGAACTTTGGAGGAATCGGAAGCTATTCCCGAGGAGAGTGCCCTATTGTTCTGCCTCATAGCACACACAGAGAGCAAGTGGCATTCCTTACAGCAGAGCTAATGGAGCACACGCAGACACTGTGGTGAACTGGCCATCAAAAATCTTCTGTGAGCTCTGAAATCCCACAATCCATAGAAGGCAGCTACTACAGTCCTCCTGAAACCTGCACACCCCCGCTTCCCTATCTAGTATATTTGAGAAAAATCTAGTGATAGAATATCTCATTTAATACCTCCTTCAATGCTTACAACATTCATTTACATTGAATTTAAAGCATTTTCCTCCCTGGCATCTACTTAGCTTACATTTTCCCCAGGCTAAATAAATTATAGGAAAAAAAAACAAGAAGAAAGAAAGAAAGAAAGAAAGAAAGAAAGAAAGAAAGAAAGAAAGAAAGGGAGAGAGAGAGAGAAAGAGAAAGAGAAAGAGAAAGAGAAAGAGAAAGAGAAAGAGAAAGAGAAAGAAAGAAAAGAAGGAAAGAATGATGGACTATTGGAAAGTAAAGAAGACAGACACAAAGTGTGGTTAACGGGTGGGGCAGCAATAGAGAGGAGAACAGCAGGTACACACGATCTAGCCAGGGAAATGTCAGGGGCTTCTAATTAGAGAGGAGAAGGGAAATAAATACAGAAGGAAGGCAAACATCTGAAAAAGTCATATTAAATCATACTGTTATCTATCTAAATATTAAAACCTTATAATATATGTAAGTCTATGTATTAATATACATATATACTTTAAATGAGATTTTTGTCAAATGCCCTGACAAAGCTCCCTCCAAGAGACAAAGACCATCTAATAAAACCCCCAACACCAGGCGTGAGAAGCTTGTTTGAGTTTTGGTCAGGGTAGTCCAAGAAACTTCCCCAAACACTACAGGTTATTGCTTGTTCCCTTGGTCGCCTGCTAGAGGTAGACAGTAAGTCTCTATTGTTGCAAAAACCATGTACTTCATACACACAGGCCAGAGGACCCTGAGCTGGAACTAACCTGAATGTCTCCTTCTCGAGAACCAGTTCTCATGATAACAGAGGGTACCATGCAAGCTTCCAAAGGAAGGAAGCAAGCAATAGTTCTACCCAGCTATAATACCTAGGAACCACAACAATGACCAACATGGAAAAATAACTGTAAGTGTGCAGTGGTGGCACACATACTTTGGCAGTAACCAACTGCTCTATAATTGGACTTAAGACCAGCTCAACAATAGGTAAAACATGTCTCGCACTGGAAACCAAGCTAATAACTCAGTGCTAGTAAAGTCATGGTTACTGGAGGTGGATCTTTAATCACTAATTTATTAAGCCAGTATAATCCCTAACTATACTCTAAACATTTCTCCTAATATTGACATTAAGTCTATCCCTCAGGCCTCATCAAGAGAACTTCTCTTTGCAACAGCCTGAGACCATTATAGAAAACTACAACTAATCAAAATACAAAGGTATGGAGTCAAGTCCTAAAGGTTACATCACAACACAACTCCTGCACCCAAGACTCAAGAAACATTGTGAAAGAGAGAGTGAAAATTTTGTAGGAGCCAGAGTCAGGGAACTTGTTGTGAGATTATGTCTCCTAAGAATGTCAGAAGTTGTACTTGGAAAGTCTCACCAATGTGGCAGCCTTTATAAACATGAGCTGAGCAAGAACACCAATAGACATGCCAAACCCAAAGAACTCAACCTTACACAAAGAACTATAGACAACCAAGGAATGCTGGCAGTGGAAGAACCAGTCTTCCTTAGGAGAGCACATCAATTCCTAATGGTCAGTCCTGAAAACATACCTACAGATTACACTATATGGACTGGCACAATACTTTCACTGATGCCCAGGCCAGGAAAAACAAGACTGTGCTTCCCACTAATCATTAAGTTTTATGGTAGGTACTTTAACAATTCTGTCTTATGCCACATCTTCAGGAAGATGCACATACTTTCTGGAGTTTTATAACCATGAGCTTTTGGAAACCAGCTCTGTTATGGCTGTCATAATTTTCAGAGTTGGTAGAGGAAATGAAATGCAAAAGATTCACTGATGAGACAGATGGTGAGGTCACCCTAGATTGCTTTCTGTGACTGTGATAAACACCATTCCCCAAAGCACCTTGGAGACAAAAGAATGTATTTGGTTTACTTTTAGATTCTTTCATCAAGAAAAGTCCAGGCAAAATCTCAGTGTAAGAACCTGGAGCTCTAGCCAGGCAGTGGTGGTGCATGCTTTTAATCCCAGCACTTGGGAGACAGAAGCAGGCGGATTTCTGAGTTTGAGACCAGCCTGGTCTACAGAATGAGCCCCAGGACAGCTAGGGCTATACAGAGAAACCCTGTCTCGAAAAACAACAACAACAACAACAACAACAACAACAACAACAACAACAAAAAACAAAGAACCTGGAGCTGTAACTGAAGCAGAGAATATGTAGGAACACTGCTTACTGGCTTACTCCCATGGCTAAGGACTTAGTCTGCTTTCTTCTAAAACACAGGAACACCTACACAAGTGTAGCATCACCTTAATTAATGTAGGAAGGTTCACCTTCTTTACTTATAAATTAAGAAATGTCCCTCAAAACCATGCCTACAGGCCAATCTGATGAAAGTAATTTCCAAGTCAAGGGTCCCTTTTCCGAGTATGTCATGTTGAGAGAGCAAGCTAACTATGACAGAATTATAGATTGTTGTTTGATTTAGAGCAGTATTATCTAAAACATAACCTGAGATGAAATGGAGACTGGGCCAAGTTTCTTTTTCAGGTTGCCTGCATACATGAACTAAATACTGCTGTTCACATTCTAGAAGAATATGCCAATGGCCAATAAAAGAATTATATAACATTGAATATCTCTCTTTGAACATTTATTAAAGTTGTTCTTTGAACAGGATCTTCTATAATGGAGATTAGAAATGAACGACTATAGGTACTGCTCAATTAACATTTAAAGGTTTGTAAGGAAATCTGTTATTTGAACATTAATAACTTTGCAGGCAGTGCAGCTGCCCAGAATCTGATACTATTTAGGGAAAGCAATAAATACAGTAACGTAAGTAAGTTAATAGATTGGGATCAAACTGCTAATTTACTGATCAGCAGCACATATAGATTTATTCAGCTTGAGTATTCCTCAGCTGAAAAGACATTTGAAACATAAAAGAGAACTAAATCAGAGAACTGAGATATGTGAAAACTAAACCAAGTTTTATTTATATTTTGCTTGACAAATATTTATGCATTTGCAGATTAAATTGATCTTCCATCGTTACATCTGTCTGACCTCAAAAGTAGGAAACCAATTTATTGCCAGACAAAATGTTTATATCTTATATTAAGTATTTCTGGGGTTTCAGGCTTAAAAACTGCAATTCAATCAATTCACTGCCTCTAACACCTATACAGACAGTGAGTTCATCTAGAAGCTGATCTCTCACAAGTGCCCACAATGCTTCATCTTATGTAACGTATCATTGGCGGGGGGCATTAGAAAATATTCCAGACCTACTTAATGACCCTAGTAAAAAAAGCCTTCAGCATTTCTGGGACACAAACTGCATTTCATCTCACATAACAAACTCTTCATTCATTCTGCAGATATTATCAAGCTCCTGTCGGGTATTCCAAGCCATTCATTGATGACACTAGGAATACAAATAATGTCAAGACAACTGCAAAGTCTTTCATATGAGACATTATGGTCCTAGGTCAGGGGAAAGGCTCAGTGGACGGAGTGCTCACCCTGCAAGTGAAATGGCTCGAGTTCAGATCCTTGTCATCTGTATGAAAGCTAAGCATGGCATGCACTCCTATAATCTCAGCACTGGGGAAGGGACATCTCTGGGCTTGTTGGCCAGGCAGTGCAGGCAATCAGTGAGCTCCAGGTTAACCGAGACTCCCAGTCTCAAAAACTGAGGTAGAGAATAATGAATGACACTCAGCATCTATCCTCTGTGCACGTGCACACACACACACACACACACACACACACACACACACACACACTTCTCCAAATTAACAAACTGTACCTAATGCTGAAACTTAAGCAATTATTGTTCTAAAACAAAAAATGATCATCAGAATTTTATCTACCACTGACTTTTAAGAACACAATTTGAGTTTTAAACCTTGTTATGATGTTATGTTCATTACACTGTAGCTGTAGTCACAAATAAAACAACAGGGAAGTATTCCTTGTTCACATTGCATGAACTGGTAGCATTATATTTAGTAGCTCTGTTGTGCTTATGTGTTAGCAAAGTGCTCTGTGTGCCATTTGCCATAACAAGATGGACCTAATAGAACTATAGGTATTGTTAACTGCTTAGAATAGTTCCTGGAATGTAGTTAATTCCTAGAAATTTGTTATTTGATTTCCTACAGCTCAGTTAATGGAATAGCTCCAAGAATATGGTAAAAATAAGATTAGCAGGATGCAAACAAAAAGAATTAGCCTCAGCCTTGGGAAGATATGGGAAGTCTGGCTCCTACCATCACCTCAGAAACAGTCAGCTAAGCAGGGAGCCATAGGACACAGGGTCCTTTCTGGGTTGTCCTTTCCTCCTTTGTCACAGAAATTCACTCTGTATAAATTTAACTTTTTGGGTTTTAGCACCCTTTCTACCACAATAATTCTACCAGATCATGATATCATGATGTGATTCTGCTGTATCCATAATGTAGCACATAGCTTTTATTTATTTATCTGTTTGTTTATTATTTTTGTCACCCATCTATTTGATTGGAAATGCTTTTTTTTTGGTTTTTTAAGACAGGGTTTCTCTGTGTAGCTCTGGCTGTCCTGGAACTCACTCTGTAGACCAGGCTGGCCTCGAACTCAGAAATATGCATGCCTCTGCCTCCCAAGTGCTGGAATTAAAGGCATGAGCCACCACCACCCGGCAGAAATGCATTGTTTTCAACTGGTATTATAGGAGTTGACCTTGCTGTGGAAGATTCCTCACATGGAGTTTCTTCTGGAAATTGACTCTCACAGTAGTAGACTTTGATGCTGAGAAAGCAAATTTTGACCTTTAGTCATGTAGCCTGCATAATATCCTTAAAAAAACCTATAGAACTTTACATTGCTCTGAAGAAATGATAAAATAAATCTATTGTGATTTATTAAAGAAAAAGTCAAATATGTAGCCATCCAAAATTGCTTTTATATTCACTATTTTTTCCACGTTTATTATTGATGAATTTTTTAAGAGTGCTACACTGGTTACTGCTAGCTTCCCAATCATTGTCTAGTTAACTCGAGAGGAACACACCAGTGCTTTCTTTGTTCAGCTCATTTCTGTGGGCCACTCTCTTGTAACTATTTCATTCTTTTTTTTTTCTTTCAAAAGTTGCTTGTAAAAACTTGGTTCTCAAGCAGTTGAGTTAAAGTTATAAAAAGAAAAATGAATTACATACCCAAGCACAGTCTTGAGATTTAGCAGGTTTTTAATCATTGGCACATCCTACTCAAAAACTATACATCAGGGAATAAATAATCATTTGAAACATTACTGTGGTATCCAAATATATATAAGCACTCATACTGGGCTAAAAAGAAATATATTTGTGAGAAGAAAAAATGCTCTATTTTCTTACATTGCCTTGAGGTTTTCTTATTAAAAATCCTTAAAACTCAGTAACACATTGAGGACACATTTAAACATTGAAAAATGTTAGCAGAGTTCAATTTAGTATCTCTGTTTTGTTTGCCAGGAATAATCAAAAAATAAATAAATTGCTCAAATCTCCATAATGATGGAGAAATATTTAACAAAGAGAATGGTCAGCTTAGTCATTATATATACCCCTGGTTAAAAATTAATCAGAGGTAACATTCAGTCCCATCATGTTGGCAGATGTGTGTGGAATAGCTGTTGTGTGCTTTTCCATATGGAATTGCTCAAGGGTAAAAACAGGGCATCTGTAGATGATGGCTTTTAACACAGTGGGAAAAGTCATGTGCAAGGACAGGAAATAATTGCCCCAGCTCCATCACTATTCCCCTGGCTCAACATGCCATCAGTTCCTCCCCAGACCCTGCCTATCTCCTCTGCTTTCCTTTGTCCTCTGCAAACCTTCTACACTACATGTTTAAGATGACCCAGTGCACTTAGAGCCAAATCCGCGTGTGTAGCACAGGAGCAGGAGGAGTAGGCTGAGAGGAACTTATGTAATCCTCAGGCTACTTTCCCTAGCTCTTGGGTTTCAAATTATGCTGTAGTCCGGTGTCTCTGTTTCCTCATTTTCTGACACTTCTTAACTTTCCCAGGATGCAATCTGCCTTTTCCCATCATAACTAACCACCATGAGAGTAGATTCGTTATCTGACTTACTCTTTGTATCTGCTTTGTGTTAAATAACATCAGCCATGACTGATATTATATATAAATTTGTTTAATATATAATACATATATATATATATAAATGCTGAGTGAATAATACATCTTTTATATTGTACTATGTCAGATTTTCAAATTTTAGGTACGTATTAAATAACAGGATAACCTTTGGAAGGTTATAAAAGTAAATGCATGTTTAGGCATGGGGCAGATCTCATAAAAGGTTAACACTTGAGGTGAGTTTAGAGTTATAAGCTGAACTTTATTTGGTGAGTTTGAGGGATAAATATAGGCTTCTAGAGCAGTAAACAAACAAATATAATCTAGGTATAGAAGTAGGTGATCAGATATGATCAGAGGAGGATAATAAAGGAGGCCACAGTGATTGATCTGCATCTGCTCATCAAGGAAAAGAAGAAAAAAACTCTGGATAACGATGAAAAAAAGAAGACTTGACATCATCAGGAGGAGACTAGAGTTGACAAAGTAGAAAATCAAATGAATTAAGTGCTTGTTAGGATATTGTACTTAATGTAGAAGTTCTAATTTTGAGAGCGTCACCACGCAGCGCATGCATGATGGGAACCAGGAAGAAACTGACACTAGGCAAGAATGAATGGCCACTTTCCATCTCAGAGAATGGGATGACATAAGAGACATAGTGTACAGTGACAAAGGTAATGTGGCATGAAACAAAGAAAAGGGGGCAAATGTAATTGACAGTAAAATCAGCTCTAGTGTTATATGCCTATGTGCCTGTACCTAGGTTCCTGAGGCAGGCAGGTCATAAGTTCAGAGTCACCTTTGGTTTCAGATCAAGACATTGTTTTCAATGGTGATGAGAACCCGTGTGTGTGTGTGTGTGTGTGTGTGTGTGTGTGTGTGTGTGTGTGTGTATGTGTGGAGAAAAGTAGTCAAATCCACAAAGTTATTGTGTGCAGTAGAAAATGTTCTTTTTTATGTTTAGTAGAAATAAGAGAGAAATAAGAAATAAGAGAGAAACCAGAGAAATAAGAAGCTGTATTCATCCAAGGGAAGCCATTCACCCTTAAATATCTGGGCTCATGTGTGTGCCTCTATTTCCTATAGCTATCTTAGTATTTGGACAATGTCAAGAATATGTCATTGCAGAATTTTATTCTAAAATTAAAGTATTTAAATAATGAATACAAATATTTTAAGGTGTTGGTTCGTATCCCCTAATAATTTTAGGTTTCTCTTTCAATAAATGAAGGCTTTGAATAGAAGCCACAGATTATGTGGATGAGTGAGCTTCTTCTAAGGTATTTTCCAAAAACGTCTCTTTTTTTTTTCACTAATTTATTTATTTACATTATATATCCCAATCAAAGCCCCTGCTCCCTCCTCTCCTCTCAGTTCCACCTTTAGAAATCCTCCCACCCATTATTCCTCCCCTTCTCACAGAAGTAGCCCTGCCTTGCATACCATCCAGCCTGGGACACCAAGTCACACCAGGACTAAACACCTCCCCTCCCACTGAGGCCCAACAAGGCCATCTAGCCAGGGGAAGGGGACCTAATGTCAGGTAGCAGAGTCAGAGACGTCCCTCCGCCAATTGTTAGGGGATTCCACACGAAGATGAAGTTGCATGTCTGCTACAAATGTGTGTAGGGACCCTAGGTTCAGCCCCTGAATGGTTCTTGGTTAGTTCTTGGCCCAGGTTAGCTAACTCTGTAGGTCTTCGTGTGGTGTTCTTGACCCCTCCAACTCCCTCAGTCCTTCCCCTCAATCTTCAAGAAGATTCCCCGGAGCTCCACATGATGTCTAGTTGTGGCTCTCTGCCTCTGTTTCCATCAGCTACTGGATGAAGCCTCTCAGGAGACAGTTCTGCTAGGCTCCTGTCTTAGCCTATTACATCCAAGGAGCTGGCAGGGTCCTGTTGGTGATACTCAGTAGAGACAGAGTGTAGTGGCTATTCCTGGTTGTCAACTTGACTACGTCTGAAATGAATTACAATCCAGAATTAGAAGGCTCACCTGTGGCCCTAATCTGGAGGCTGAGGGATACAAGTTTCTGACCTGAATCTTGGCATAGAGACCTTGAGGAATAGTGGCTACAAATCCCACAGGATTAACATAGAAAGCTCTATGAGTTCAAGGTCATCCGGGGTTAAAGGTGTGGTGGCACACACCTTTAACCTGGGTCACACTTTTTGCTGGAGACCTATATAAGGACATTGGAAGAAGGAAGGCTCTCTCTGCTTCGCCTGCTTGCCTTGTGAGACTGAGCAATTGCTGGATCCTTGGACTTCCATTCACAGCTGCTGCCGTGACTGTTGTTGGGAGTTGATTGTTGGGAGTTGGACTACAAACTGTAAGTCATCAATAAATCCCTTTACTACATAGAAACTAAGTTCTGTGACTCTAGAGAACCCTAAGACAAATTGGTACCAGGAGTGGTTCTAGAATAGTTCCACTCACTATCACTCCTAGTGACCCTCTAGGAAAATTT
>JADRCD010190001.1:13972-33048 GCA_019843815.1 Montemys delectorum
GAATAGTTCCACTCACTATCACTCCTAGTGACCCTCTAGGAAAATTTTTGCTTCCTGTCCCCACAACTCTAGGTTCTGCTGGCCTAGAAGTTTTGGTTCCAGAGGGTGGAGTTCTCCTACCAGGAGCCACAACAAACATTCCATTAAACTGGAAGCTCAGACTTCCCCCTGGTCATTTTGGGCTTTTAATGCCCTTAAACCAACAGGCTAAGAAGGGAATAACAGTATTAGGAGGAGTGATAGATCCAGATTACCATGGAGAAATCAGATTGCCTCTTCACAATGGAGGTAAGCAAGATTATGTCTGGAGTGCAAGAGATCCCTTAGGGCGTCTCTTAATACTTCCATGTCCTGTGATTAAGGTCAATGAAAAATTACAACAGCCTAATCCAAGCAGGATGACAAAGGATGCAGACCTATCAGGAATGAAGGTATGGGTCAATCCTCCAGGAAAAGAGCCAAGACCTGCTGAGGTGCTTGCTGAAGGGGAAGGAAATACAGAATGGATAGTAGAGAAAGGTAGTTATAAATACCAGCTAAGGCCATGTAATCAGTTGCAGAAACGAAGATTATAAGTGATATGAATGCTTCTGTCTTATTTTATTAAGAATACACTTTTCTTCCAATTTCTTTAACATCAGTTGGTATTTAAGTTGAGACACTAAAAAATGTTCCCAAGGGACATTGTAAATTTATAAATGCATTTGCGATTATACGAAGAATAGTTATATCATGTTAGGCATACTCATGATTTTGTTATTGTTTCATGTGGACATGGGATATTATTTGCGTCAAATTGACAAGGGGTGGATTGTAGTGGCTATTCCTGGTTGTCAACTTGGCTACGTCTGAAATGAATTACAATCCAAAATTAGAAGGCTCACCTGTAGCCCTAATCTAGAGGCTGAGAAATACAAGTTTCTGACCTAAATCTTGGCATAGAGACCTTGAGGAATAGTGGCTACGAATCCCACAGGATTAACATAGAAAGCTCTATGAGTTCAAGGTCATCCGGGGTTAAAGGTGTGGTGGCACACACCTTTAACCTGGGCCACACTTTTTGCTGGAGACCTATATAAGGACATTGGAAGAAGGAAGGCTCTCTCTGCTTCTCCTGCTTTGCCTTGTGGGACTGAGCAACTGCTGGATCCTTGGACTTCCATTCACAGCTGCTGCCGTGACTGTTGTTAGGAGTTGATTGTTGGGAGTTGGACTACAAACTGTAAGTCATCAATAAATCCCTTTACTACATAGAAACTAAGTTCTGTGACTCTAGAGAACCCTAACTAAGACACAGAGACATGGAAACCTGAGTAAAGGATGATACAGTCGGAGTCACCTCGAGAATTAGAACGAACAGAAGATATCGCTTTCATCTCATCACCTTGGGAAAAGGTCTGTGCTTTCGTCATCCTGTCTCATGATTTCCTATTCAAGTCTCCTTTGATAGCTTAGTATCTAATGCCTTTCTTTGCCTTTTGTAATCACCCAGTTTCGACTGCATATTCAAAATTTGTACATTCAATTGTACATCGAAGCAATTTAATTAATACCTAAAAGTATGAAACCCTTTGGAACCAACATCTAATGCACACACAAATGTTTCTAGTGGAAATGAGAAATGAGGTCAGGATAATGTCGCTTTGGAGCTTGGGAAGTCAGCGTGCACATTAATAAAACCCTTTGTGAGATTCAAAGAGCACTTGACTCACGAGCACAGGATTAGACTTCTGTTTCTTTCTCTCCCAGATTATTTATGGTAAGGGTTCTCCTACATTTCTGCATCTCACCACCTCCTTCATCTAAAGGAAACCTCTAAACTTGGAGGGTGTAAGAACAGATCATCTGAAGTCCTATTTATAAAGGTAAAAGGGTATGCATGCTAATTTACCAGATATAAAATATGAGTCAAGGCAGGATCATTTAACAAAAGGTGATGTTGGTTCCCCTGGTAACTGGGATTCTAGCAGCACAAATGCTCAGCAGGGTTGAAACACCCTGTCTCCTATGGATGGAAAGAAAATGAGAAAGAAACTATTTTTGTGCAGGGCATCCAGGGATGTTTCCATGTACTCATAGTACAAATTCAGATCATGAAATTCAAGGCTTTTACATCATGGCTGCATGATCTTGTGTTCCAGTTTTCTTTGCAATACATTCTTAGATGCAGCATTGTGCTAAAGAAGATTTTCAAAGCCATAAACCAGGAATGCAAGGTAAGGAGTATTTCTTTGTTTTTTCATTCATCAAAAAATACCTATCCTGCCAGGCACTATGCTAAGAAACAATATTATGATTTTCGTTTGTATGTTTGTTTGTTTTGTTTTACAGGTATGATCCTTTCATGACTGTTGCTCTGGCAGAGAGGCAAGCATTGAGCGCAGAACCATATAGCACCTCCAACTGTGCTAAGTCCACAGAATTAAGAAGACTTTCACAGCTGAGAAACTAATCATAGTTTAATTTACTTATTGAGGAAGGCTGGGGAAATGCTCTCTGAGGATGTCCTGTAGAACGTGAAAGGAGAGCTGAGTCTTCTGAACACTTCTGGAATGTCTGGAAGGCATGAACTAAAACTTTGTAAGTAACAAACTGTGTCCCCCGTGTAATAAGTAACAGAGGGCAAAGAGACAAGAGCTTAGTGAGGCAAGGAAGGTAAGCCACAGTAGAAGGTTGGGACACTGGGGACACAGAGATAGCACAGGTCCCTGCAGGTCAGGTTAATAATTTAAATTTCACCTAGAGAGCAACAGGAAGCCACTGAAGAATGGTGATGACATAAAAGTCATCGAAGTACTGTGCCTGCCACTTAGCCCACTGTGTTGAGAATGGGTTGGTACAACTTGTTCACAGAAAAATAGAGGAGTCTGGAGTGAAAGTTTAGCCATATCCAGGGAAGGGGCTTTCACAGAGCACAGTGGCAGGGAAATACAGGATGGTGATAGGGGCACAGCCACTAGAACCAGTCTTCTACTTCACTTGGGGACTTTAGAAGGCATAAGGATAGCCATGAAGCAGATGGGAGACCAAAAGACACTCATATATGTGCACACACAGATATGTGCAATGCTCATCCAAGAGTGCAATGACACTGTATGAAGATGCATTTGTGAGATGTGTTTACGCTTAGTAACAAGTCAGAGTGTACTGACTGGTTTCATGTCAACTTGATATAGGTTAAATGATCAGAGAGGAAGGAGCCTCAGTTGAGGAAATGCTTCCACGAGATCCAGCTATAATGAACAGCAGTATGGAAGTATAAGCCAAATAAACTCTTTTCTCTCCAATTTGCTTTTGGTCATGGTGTTTTAGTAATAGAAACCCTAACTAAGACATGGGCCATGACTCCTTGTTAGGATCTGAAAATCTTCATTCTTTCTAATTATGTGTTCATGTTCTTGCTGTATGAACCAAACACAATTCATTTGATAATGTATTGATTTAAATTATTTTAAATTTTTACTATTTTACTTCAAGACACAGTCATCTTCAATGACTGCACATTTACAAACTGACTTCTAAGATGCTTTATTAGCAAGAAAAGCCTGTCTGTGAATATAATCTTGCCTGTTTTTCTGGATCTCTAATGCATGGACTTTATACTAATCTGCTAAACAAAAATGGTAGCCCATTGCTTATTTCATTTACAATTACTTGGTCAACATTGATGAATTCCTTATATTTGAGGATTGAGTTTTGTTGCACCTTCTTTTCCTTTTCCTGTTATTCTTACTTATTATCCCAAAGCTATTCATTGTAGCAGGGTAAGAACGCTTTGTTGACCATCACCCACACATTCCCTTTGATGCTATCTGTTCATGTGCTCCGTGAGCTGTTTCTGCAGTGCAAACATCTTCATTTCACATTTAAATCAAACTTTCTCTTTTCATAAATATTTTGACATTGAGGTTTCATTCACTCTCCACCGATCTACCACACAGCTTTAAATGCTTCATAATGAGGTGTTGGCTGGCCTAAAGCAGTGAGATTGAGTTTGCTAATTATGATTCACAAACACAGCACATGCACCATTCATTCAGTTTCTTGCAAATTCTTTTTTTTTAAAAGTGGAAATCCTTTATTTATTCTCTAACAATTTCATAATGTAAACAGTGTGTCTTGATTACATTCTACCCACAACTCCCCCTACTCTACCCCAGCATAATGTCCTCTTTCATGCTTCCTGCCTCCCCGCCTCATTCTTTACCCACTGAGTCCCTTTAGTGCCTCCTGTTGGAATGTGGACTGATTTCGTTGGCTTGTTCTTGTGCAGGACTTGGGCAGGTGATCATAGCAGATGAAAGTCCACGACTACAAGAGCCACAACCCATCACAGACAGCAGCACTTCCAAGAATTCCTCCCTACTCTCCCACTCTTGATAGTCTTTCTGCCTTCTCTGTATTGACATTCCATTCTAGTTTTGTTCTATCTGTGTCACAAGGGTTTGTTCTTTGAAGCATGGCCTTTATGTCGCTGCTCCTGTTCCTCAGTATAAGCTGCTTCCAAAGGCTCGGGAGTGTTGATATAAATGTCCCATTTAAGGTTGAGCACTCAATAGTCACTTATTCTTGTACTCATTATACAAGTCGTTGGTCTCTGTACTAACCACTGAGCACTGCAGAGGGGACTTTCTCTGGCCAAGGTGGAGGGTAACACTAATCTATATCATAAGCTTGGAATTAATCGTTACTCATGACGTGATTTTTACCATGTGCCCAGTCAGCATTGAATACTACCTGCATCCTAAAAATATTTTAGGCTGTGTTGTTTGAAGCTCTTCAAATAGTTTAATGTTAATTCACAAGGCCGCACTTGATTATACTTAACAGTATGAGTTTATTCTTCTCCACGGAAGTGTGTGAGGTGTGGACACATACTAGTGTTAATTTCAAAAACAAACAAACAAAAATTGTTAATAAATGTCTTTTGTGACTCCTTTTTCTGTTGTCCACTTAAGCTATTAATTAATCTTTACATTCATATCAAGACCTCTGTACACATCAACCCAAGGAACAACTGTGTCAGTGAGCTGCCTGGCACTGTAGCAAATACCCATGGTAAGCAACTGATAGGAATATGCTAAATGTTTCAAACCCTTCAAGGCCATGCCCTCAATGACTGGACACCCTTCCATCACCCCATACTTCTTAAGGAACCTGTCATTTCTAATGATGTCATGGCCCTGGAACCAAGGTCTTAATATTAGAGCCTTGGGGGTAGGGGTGAGGCGTCCAGATCCAAACTCTAGCAACCACTGACCACATATTGTTATATATTTAACAAATAAGAAGCCACTACATTTTTAGTTAAACTGTGATTAACAAAACTATTCTTCACCCACTGAAACACCAAAAGAGTAGCCAGTCCTTTGCCATATTGGCATGACAGGAGTTCCTGGAAGCACAGATCCTTGTGTTCCTGCCTCCACTGCTCAGAATAAGCTACTCCTAAAGGATATCAAGTATCCTTTATTTTTTTATCATATTATCTTTGATAATATAACCCAGGGAACACAGAAAATGTATTCAAAATTATAGGAGCCTGTTTGGTAATAGCAACTGATTAATATTTTTGAAATAATAATAAAAATAAAATAGTAATGAGAATAAATAATAAAAATTTAAAAATAAAACAGTTAAGAGTTAAATCACGAAAAGATTTAAAAGTAAGTGGTTGAGAACAACAATATGAACTAACTAGTACCCTCATAACGCCCAGGGACCCAACCATTAACCAAGAACTATACATGGTGGGACTAAATGTTTTGGCAGCATGTGAGCATAGTAGAGGATTGCAAATTCAATCATCAATAGGAGGAGAGGACCTCGGCCTTGTGAGGGTTTTGTGCCCCAGTGTGGGGGAGTGCCAGGGCCAATAAGTGGGAGAGGGTGGGGTGGCAGGCATGAGGAGGGGGAGGCACTTGTTGTTTTTGTTTGTTGGTTTGTTTGTTTGTTTTTTTTTTGGAGGGGAAACTGGGAAAGGAGAAATGTACATATAAATAAAGAAAATATCTAATAAATTATTTTAGTTAAAAAAAAAGTAAGTGGTTGATTGGAGGATTTGAGACAAGCCTAAAAGTTCTTTTGGAGCATTGATAAAGACATTTCTTTGGCTTTGGTAGTCATTGAGGAAGGATACAAGGCTCAACCTCGTGCTCTTGGGTGGGTCCATCCTGCCTGCTTCTCTTCCTAGGATCCACCGAAGGCTCCTAAACCAGTGGTTCTAGGACAAAATACACCACGACACACAAATAAAGAAAAAAAAAGTCTTATTCAAATACACTTGGAGAAAATGGGAGTCAAGCTCCTTAGATAGCTGTGCTATAGAGGCATTCTGTCATCCTTTACGGTGCAGGTACTCTTTGCTAACCTCTAAGGCATAAATGAGTCATTTCTGAAACCAGAACCCATTTTAAAAGTATAGGAACATAAGTGGACATTGCATAGTTTTGAAGAATGTCAGTATGTGACATGCAGCCTGGGGAATATTAATTTACCTTAAATACAACAAATTCATGTATAGCTGGAAAGATTAGAAATATATTAGCTTTTTGTGCATCTCTTCTAAGATCTGCCAGGGACCTAATATCTTACATGCAGTTTTTTCAAAGTTGCTAACTTCATTTCTTCTTTCACATCCTTTTTCTTTTCAGGAGAATGTCTAGGTTGGCTACAGTCACTTAATCAATTCATATATCAGCAGGTATGATTCACTGCTCATTTTAGTAGCATGTATTAGCATGATTTTCTTTTTATTTTATTTTTTCTAATTAAGCCACCTATTTCATCTATTTCCTTGGGTTTATAATACACATTCTCTGTTTCTTGTTTTCTCTGCTATCCTCCACAAACAGCATACACACTCCAGAATGACTATTTGTCTAGTGTTGATTCCAGAAAATACAGCTACCTGACGTTAGTTGAGATCATAGCTGGGTGCTGGGTGGGCTGTGTGTGTGTGTGTGTGTGTGTGTGTGGTGTTTATAGAGATGCCTCCAAGGACAACAGGTAAAGAACAATGTAATCCATATTCAGCAGAGTCATTTCTTTGGCATCTGAAAAGAAACCTGTCGAAGTCTTGCTGTCACAGAAACAGACTCAGACACCCCCAATTGGCTCATCCACCTGCACATGTATACACTCAAGGGAGATTGTTCCCTCAGCTTTGAGACTACAGCTCCCTCACAGTGGGCTGGAGAGCAAGCTAGAATGATCGCAGCAATGAGTCATGAGAAGCTGAAAGAGTCAAGTCCTGGGGATGCTGACAGGAACCTTTAGTGGGCAGAACATAATTACCAAATCCAGACCTGAGTGCTATTTCTCATGATTGATCTTCAGCTCCTTCCAAACTGCCTCCTCTGCCTCAGCACAGCGTGACAAAAGGCCCTGGCTTATCTGAGTGACTGGAGAACCGGGTTGCTTTGTTTGGTGTGGTATTCTGGATCCTGGCTTTCTGGTTTGTGAATCCTGATTAGCAAGTGCTCTGCATTTCTCTGGCAGTCTTTGGAAACAGGTATGTAGATGCTTCCCAAGGATATTGAAGGTCTTAAAAATGACAAATGCATAATAGAAAAACAGACTAGAGCAACAGGAAAAGAGCTGAAAATGTTCTGCCTGTAACCACCCATCCTAGGAATTATTCATTTGGGGAGAACAAAAATGGATTCATTTATTTTCACTTCCTGACACAAAAATGAACTATGAATGAACTTTCTTCTTCTTCTTCTTTTTTTTTTGAAATTTAGTTGTTGTGTCTTGTTTATTCATAAAAAGATGAAGATGTTTTCTACTAAGTGGTTTTCCCATTATTAGTGGATAATAATAAGCTTATCATTAGTTTTGAATTTTCAACTAAAATGTTCTCATCAAAGAAGGCTGTTGAACAGAATGAGAAATTGTTGTCCCTTCCTGAGATTTTCTCGGCTCTCACCGGAAACATGTTACCACAAACACTGACCCAGCTCAACCCCACTCCCGTTTCTCAGAGCAGATGAGGTCATGTCCTGGTGTGGTGGCACTCTGCACTGCAGTCCCAATCATTTGACCATTGCTGATATATAAAATGGGACCCAGGACTTTAGATTGCACAGCCATCTAACAGAGGAGGCTACTGTCTGTACGGGGAACACTACATGATTCATTTTTTCTTAGAAAAAAATTAAAGTCATATTTCTTTGATGTGTCAGCAATGATGACTGAAAGCAGATTGCAAATTCTTTGTACTCAACTAGAGGGAGAAATCCAGAGAGAGAAAGCAGGAGAGCAAATGTGAGGTTTCTCTTCAATCAAGCAGGGTTAGTGCTGTTCCTAGCAAATTCTCCTAAATCAAATGCATAGCTCTTGGAAAGTAATAGTGTAACCTAATGATGCTCGCAGAGAGGCCATATGAAGAGGAAAATGAGAACAGAAATAATTATTCTTGTCTGTCTAGGAAAAGAAACGCATGGGGAGGGGAGCACACAGAGCCCAGAATGTTGGTGTGCAGTGAGAATACAAGGATACACATTGAGAGCTACAGGAAGAGGAAGAGACCATTCCCGAAATAATTTGGAAGTATGACCAGAGGGCTATGCAGAGGCTCTCTGTCATTTATGTTCTTCCTTTGGCTTCATTCTACTGGGATCCCATCAGGCTCTCTACAAAGATGCAAGATCAAAGGTCTATGAACAATAAACATTACACCTGCTGGAGGGGGGGAGGGAATGAGCCCTGTGGATTAGTCTGCTGTAAATCCACTGAACAGGAGAAGTTCAGCTGTGCCATCCCTAAAGCTTCCTGGGAGTGAATGGCTGGAGTGATGAAAGAACCCAGGCATTTTCTGGGAGGTGGAAGGAAGATCAGTGATTCTTTGTGTCCCCTTGGGCCTCAAGGATTTCCATAGTTAAGGATTACTACTACCTGATGATGTCTCCAAGAACAGAGTCACTGTTCTTTTTAGTATTTTACTCAGCTGGAAGCTTCAATGCCTGTGTCTTCCTTCTTTGACTATCACTGATTGTGACCTCAAACCAAGGGTGAAATAAAATTTAGGAATGAGTTCCAAGGATCACACACTCCAGTACCAATGAGCAGATACTGGGAGAAAAATTCACTTTTTTTTTCTGGAAAGACACCGAGTTCCAGGAATTCCTTGGAGAACAACCAGGTATGCAGATGCAACGAGGTCGTTGCTGTCTGATCCCTGCACAATACACACTTTCTCTAAGATGGCCAGCTCACCCCCCCCTCTCAAAAGACAGCCTGCTCTATGTAATCAGAATCTTACTGCAAAGTAAGAGAATTAACAGAGTGGATTTAGCTGATTGTAACAAATCACAACTAAGGTAATGATCTTGAAAGCACTGTAAATAACACGACTTTCTACCAGCAGAATTAGATGCAACTTCTTGTGCTCAGACCTTAGGGTTTTTGGTGTAACTGTGGCTGTTGTTTTTAAATCGTGAATAGTACCAAGAATGTCTAGATGCCCCTGCACATCAGGAGCACAGCACCATTTACACCAAAATCTTAGAATATCTTCAACAAATGGAGTTAGAAAGAACACCTGCCAAGTCTCCCTTCATTGCTTTGCAGGAAGCTTTACAAATGGTGCCATGAGAGTCATTCCAAATTAGACTATCAGGCTGACAGGCCTAGCATCACTTGCTTGCAAAAAAACTCATCGAATGTGACAGGATGGAAATCTAGGTGGCATAATGAGGCATGGGAGCAATATTTTCAAGGGTGTTAGTAGTTATTCCATGGATCTTTCCCCTCAAGGCAAGTAAGCTCCCCCAAATTCATATGTCTATTTTCATGTATTTTCTTTGTCTTCATTGTTCTCCTTCCGTGTGTGATGCAGCAACATCCAGTGGGTTATGCCAGGTTTCAGATATATACTTCCCTCTGGGAAACAAAGGATGCTCAGGCTTCTTGACCATTTGAATGGAAAGCAAACTTCCTGGAGGATACAGGATGTAATCATTTTCTAAGTCAGGCGGTCTCACGTCAGATTTGTGACTTGTCCTCTCCTCAGTAATTATGTTTTGTTTGGAATCATTTGCACTACTCTGCATCGATACGTTAAGATTCCTTAATTAAAACTACAAATCATCAAAGTTCACACAGGACTAGTGCATGTGATGTTTCTTATTTTAGACATGAGCAATATAGAATGAGAACAAAGTCATAAATAATCATGACACGGATTCAGCTGAGATCATATAATTGAGATGTCCCTGTTTTCAGCAGAAGCTGATCTCAGTCAGGAACAGGACAATGGTCTGTAGTTCTCATGATACACAACTATAAAAAATATTCTGTCTAGAAACATGATAGACAGATATGAAACAAAGGCAGAAAAGACTCAGTTTATTTTCTGATCAAAGTAAAATTTCAAGTATATTTAGACATTCGCCCAGTTTTTATAATCAAGAAAACATTTTTTTTTTACTTGTGAGATGACATCACATGAATCTATGCCTACTTTTCTGTTATTACAAATAAAGCCTTTAATTCTGGAAGTCAGGGCTTCAAAATACTTACCATTTACTGCCCCTGCCTGCCTGAGATAATTTTATTCAGCTCCAGATGTAAATGTATATGAAATAAGGTAAAGTACATGAAATGTGAACTAGATATACCAATCAAACATTTACTTGTAACAAAACATGAAAAAATTTATCTTAAAGAAATCATTTGAAATACAAAGAACTTACCTTTATTTAAAGATGAAGCAGATTGCATCCGAATGAGATAGGTTTATCTTTACTAAAAGAATTAAACGGCTGGATACATGATACTACAGGGTTCAGACCACCTTCAACATTGTTCACATGTGATCAAAAATTTGAATTTTAGATTTATCAATGCTGAAAACATTACTTCACATAAATGTGGGGTAAAAAATGACAGAAATGTTAATTCGGAAATTCTTGGAAATTCAGTCAAAATCCACTTAACATTTTTAAAATTAAATTGAAATCAACTAAAACATGCAGGAAATAAATTCCCAGGTAAATGGATGGAGCTGGAAATAATTATTCTGAATGAGGCATGCAGACAGAGAAAAATAAATGTTTCTTCCATTCCTTACAAGGTCGATGCTAGCTTTGCACCTTCTCTTTTCATAAAGAGATGAGAATAGTTTAGTAGGTTGATGAGAATGTTTCTTTTTAACCAGCTCTTAAGTGGAGTTTGGTCTTCCCTGGGAAAGATTATGTTGCCTGACCTCAGCAAGCCTTGGTTTGTTGTATAGGGTTGAAGCTGGCTAAACTTTTCCCAATCTCCATTAGCATATCTGTTGGTGTGATTCTTGTTTGGCTCATATTTAGACACTCATGGGTGAGACTTGAAAAGTGTGGCTTCTGACATTTTTAGGACACTACTATCACAGCCAACTCTTCATTCCTCTGGCTCTTGCAGTCCTTCTGACCAATCTTTGACAACTTTCCCAGAGAAGAATACATTAGCTACTTATCCAATGCAAAATGGCCATCCATGAAAACATATACATACAAGTGACATTATACATACACAGGCCATACTTACATATTTAGGAGTATATCAGCAGTTAAAGAAAAAGAGGCTACATTGAAAAAGAGAAAGATGGAGAATGTGGGAGGCTTTGAAGGGCAGAAATGGAAAAATGATGAAATTATATTATAATCTCAAAATATGAAAGAAAGAAATTTCAAGAAAAAAATCAAACATACTCACACACTATTACCCAAAGATACACTACCTTGATGTTTAAATGCTAAGGAATAGTGTTAGGAAAGTATTAAGAGTCTTCATTTTCCATAATTAAAGCATAATATTTCTAGAAGAGCTTTTCATATATCATATATGTAATAAAAATATCACAGACAAGTAGTGCTGAAACTGAACTGAGGGTCTTACAGCCCATGCAATGGTGTCATGTGGAATTACAGCAGGGAAGGCACAGTATTAAGTCTTATGTATGCAGAACAAGGCTTTAGTAAAGTTCCACAATGCATTTTGGATTAAGACTGCCAGGAACAGTTCCATCATTCCATATTTGTTTTGTTTTGTTTTGTTTTGTTCCTTTAAACTAGCTTTTGGTTGATGCACATTCAGAAATCTTTTACCTTTGCCAAGGTTCTCATGGCTCATTCACTTCATTATTTGACCGCATATGAGGTCATGATATGCAGTAACCTGAAAGCAACCACAAAACACCAACCACAAAGCCTTTCTTCCATGCTAAGAGATGCCTCATATCCATAATTCAGCTGGCATTTCACACATGGCCACTCTTTGTAGGAAACAAAATGAAACTTAATATGGTAACTAAAAAAACACAGCCGTTCTGAGTTAACAGATCTCTATTGATGATCCATTCCTACCATTGACAGCTGTGAGATCTTAAAGTCACATTAGCAGCTGTGAGAATCATAGTTATCACTTTTCTAAATATTGATTAGCTTATGAGAATCTTCCCCTGCCCCAAACTGGAAATATTCATTGTTTTCTGCATCCACTGTCTTCTTGGTTTCGTTCATATTAGGGCCAAGATGTCTACCTTTGTTATTTTTAAGTAATTATTTTATTCTTGGGAATAAAACATCTTGCCCTAGGTAGGGCTAGCTTCATTCAGTGCATTACCATCAAGCAGGAAGCATGGCAGCCTACAGGCAGGCATGGTACTGGAGAAGAAGCTGAGAGTTCTCTGTCTTGTTCCAGAGGCAAACAGGAGAAGTCTGTCTTCCAGGCTACAGTGACACACTTCCTCCAACAGGGCCATACCTACTCCAACAAGGACGCACCTCCTAATAGCTCCACCCTGTGAGCTAAACATATACAAACCACCACACATGTGTACAATGAATTATATCCCGTCCCCTATTTCTCCCCTTCAACTTCTTACATAACCCTTCCAATTTCTTGCCCTCCTCCTCCTCTTCTTCATCTCTTCCTTATGTGATAACCAATGTGTCTGGCTAACGCTGCCTATGTATCCACAGATGTAGAGTTACCCACCAGAGCATGGGGAATTTGTTGAACCGTGAAAGGCAGTTTGTGTTCTGGTTGAACTCCAGAGACCCAGCAGAAAATTCTACAAGGGATAGAACAGTGAACTATGACCCAAGACATTAGGCTGCTGACACCAGAAGCCCTCAACTCCCTAAACCTGTGGCTATCAGTCACATAGAGCATTGCCCCAAGCTACCGGTATTCTGGCTGGACTCCACCCCCACAGTCACCTGACTACAGCCAGATATGCCCCGCCCCACAGTTACCTGGCAACAGCAAGGTAGCCCAACCCACTATAAAAGGGGCTGCTTGGCCCCTCCTCTCTCTCTTAAGCTTTTGATCACTTGTCTCTTACTCTCACCTCTTGCTCCCTCTCTCCCCCTCCCTTTCCCCCTCTCCACGTGGCCATGGCCTTACTTTTTTCTCCTCCCCCCTCTCTGTTTTATACAATAAAGCTCTAAAACCACGCATTGCCTCCTTTCAGGATCCGCTGTGTTGTAGCAATGGAGCAGGTTTCCCTCTAAGGAGCTGCCAGCTGCATGTTTAGCCTCCTGCCAGGAGATCTCCTTGCCCTCCAGTCACAGCCGCAAGCCAAACCAAGAAACCCCCCAAGCTAGCTGCCTGAGCTAGCCATACTCTCTCCTCCCTGTGATAAACTGCCAGAGCTACCCTTCTCCCTTCTGACCCAGGCCAGAGTCTGCCCAAGGGTCTGTTCTCAGCTCTTCTGCAACATTCAGATGTCTGGGATGTCTGAGAGCAAGAACCTGTTGTTCCTGACCTCCGTGCGGCCCAGGGACCCCCAAATCATCTCTTCGGTGGTACCCAGCAGTCTGTGGTCCCTCAGCAGAGATTGTGCCTTCCCCACCCCCAGAGCGGGGTTTTGTGGCCTGTGAGGTCTGAAGCCAGTCACGCTCTGGCAGGATGCGGGTCCCTCCCACCCCTTTATTTCCTCCCACCTGGCGCCCCTCAGAAATCTATCAGCAGTATAGCCGAATTTTGCCAGTGTAGCAAGTTCACATACAGACATTGCTCTACCATATAGAAAAGGAATTTCCAGGAGTTTATGGAAATGTAAGTAAGGAGAAAGATACTGGGGTGGCAAGAAGTTATGAGGGAGAAAGAGATACTGACTCAGACAACCTTGCTGCTATAGCTCTAGAGCCCACCCACACACCTAGCTCTCATCTAAACAACACAAAATGTGCTTCACCGCTCTGTTAACTTAGAATCCTTAAAAAAAAAAAAGCTTTAAAGAAATGAGAGGGAAGGGACATAGCGACCCTCACATGATGTAACCACAGTGCTCTGCAGATGAAGCGAGGCTTTCTGGGTCGACACTGCTTCAGAGACAGAAGGAGTGATAGCAAGAGCACATCTTCACACACCATTCCTCCTTATGATATTAAAATAACATTTTCACATGCTAGATTTTCATTGTTTCTCCTCCACCTCCTCTTCTCCCCCATTTCTCTGCTCAAGATCTCCCATCATCCTCTGCCCTAGGATTCCCACTTGCATTCTCATCTCAAATGCATTCTAATATATTCACTACCTGTCTTCTTTAAAGCTTCTTTCCACACCCCCTATCGACTCTACACAAACTTATTCTCATATAAATCCATACATATAAACCTAAGGTCTACAGATGTGAAAAAGCACATGATGTTGTGTTTCTAAACCTCTGGTACTTTCCAATTTTCTAGTTCTTTTCATCTTCCAGCATATCACATAATTTTATTTTTCTTTATGGCTGAATAAAATTCCATTTGATATATGTGCTGCATTTTCCTTATTCATTCTTCAGCTGATAGACAACTAGGTTGGCTCTACTTCGAACAGAGCAGAAATAAAAATGGATCTATAGGTTGTTGGGGGAAATAATGGAAAACTAATCCACCCCGCAAACTCTATCCCCCCCGCCCCGAACCACGGTCTAGTGCTGGTACCATAGTGCCGGTACCATCCGGCCACAACACTATGTCCCAGCGGGCTCTTGCTATTTTCTCCCAGCTAGCAGAAACATCTGCTCACATGCAACACTTTACACACACCCACAATCATTTATCTAGAGCCTAGTACCCAGTAAAGCATGACTCTTAAGGCTTAATTATCTAATCAGGTTTATATAACATAAAGATCACAATTTACAAGATGCCAATACAATAATTTCTGAGCCCAATGATAAAGATAGTGTTTTAATCCGATTATCCTAGCCTTATAAAAACCTTAACTTGATTGTTATGACCATGCGGTATCTGAATCGTCATCTTCCTCTGCCTCCATGATGATCCCCCCAGCTACCTTCCTGCTCTCTCTTTTTTCACTCCTCAAACTCTAGCTCCGCCTGTCTATTCCTGTCCAATCACAGGCCTGTCACTGCCCTAATGTGATTGGACAGAGAAAATGCTGCGACAATAGGTAACTCCTTAGTATGACATAGTCCTTTGAGTTTATGCCCAGGAGCGTACTGGTGATCATATGGTATTTCTACTTTTATCTTTTGAGGATCCTTGACACTGATTTCCACAGAAGCCACAGTGGTTTTCACTCCCTCCAATAGCGACGAGGGATTCTTCTCCCTCCAGTGGGATTTATTTTCTTGATGAGACCATTCTGATGAGTGAGAAGGAATCTCAAATTAGTTTTAATTTATTTTTCTTTGACACCTAATGATGCTAAATACTTTAAAAAATATTTATTCACCAATTGTATTCCTTGTTTTAGGGTTTCTTCATTCAGTTCCTTAGGCCCCTCTTAGTTTTCTGGGCTGTTATTTCCTTGTTAAGTAATTTTTACTTATTTGTAATCCTCTGTCAGATGTATACTTGGTGATGGGTTTCTCCCATTCTGGAGGCTTTCTGTTCATTCAGGAAGCTGGTTCCTTTGCTGTAAAAAGCTTTTTGATTTTGCAAATCTCTAAAACAACTCTCCGTTGAGCCTCAGGCTCTGTGCTGTTCTCCTATGGACCTCTAGTGAAGATGGAATGCAGAAGGTGGTGTTTTTTAGGAATACTGCATCTTCTGCCCCACTGTTGGGCAACAAGAGTCACAGTCTCGATCCCAATGCATCCTAGCTATCTATAATCTACTCATCCTAGGGGTAAGTGAACCATCATTTTCATCATCACTATCATCACTTTAAACATATTGTTTTATTATGAGTAAATCCAGTGCTCATCATATGACACCCGTATGTAATACACACTTCTTCCTTACACAACCACTAAGAAACCAGTAAGACTTCAGACCATGTGACTCAGCCCTAGCACTTCAGACCATTATGATCTTTGTGACAACGGACTTCTTGTTCACACAGAACAACTGTCCTGCTCATTTCCCATTTCTAATAGACGTTGGGAACCGCCAGTTATACTGACCAGCATGCTGGTGTTAGCTGGGACATCTTGCTGACTGTGAGGGCCTGCAGTTCCTGGAGGCTAATGCCAGCCCTGCTTTCCTTACTGGCTTTGCTGTTCTTCTTAACAGCACTTTGCCTTTAACCTCCTTTTCTTGCATCACTTGCCCGCTTCTCTGGTCCGAAGAAGGCCTGTCCGCTTCACTTCCCCTCCGATGCTCAGATGGCAAGATCCTGTTGTGGCCCTTTTGTTGCTATGTGCTCCCTCCCGTGCCCCCGTCTTCCCTTTTCTTCTCTCTGATCAAGGCTTATGCCATCTTTCACTGGGAACAATTACAGTCTGGGAAGCATTGTACAAATTACAAGGTATTAGAAGAGTGTTCGTTATTAATAATTAATTAAAATGTCATTATTCTGAAAAGCGATGTAGTGTGAAATAAAATGAGCATGTGTGTTACTGTCAGCCTACACTAATTCAAGATGCTGATAGCTGCATGCCTGGATGCTGACACTAATACGTGAGAGTGTCAGACAGGACCCTTAAGGAGGAGATTCAGGTTAAAGGAGGCCATAATAGGAGAGCCTTGATATGACGGTATTAGTGTCCTCATAAGAAGGGACAACATTATTTGTTGTCCACCTTTTTGTCCTTTCATCTTTCTCATTAGCACAAGGAAGAAGCCCTATGTGGACACAGCTACAGTACATATTTACTAAATGCAAGACATCACTTGGATTGAAAATGGCTACTTGAAATACACACCCCCACCCGAATAGTCCCATAAGACAATTCTAGATTGTTGTCATTTACAAGCTACAAAAAGTTTTTCACCAGAAACTGAGTCCCCAGATCTTTCTCAGCCTCTAAGTAAGGGAAAACATATTTATGAAGTCACCTGGTTTGTGGCATTTTGCCACCACAGCCAAAGAAGAGAAATGCAGCACTAAATATGTTATTTTATATAAGGATAAGATGTAGGGCCTACAATTATCTTCATTTATAGAGGAGAAAATTGAACCTCAGAGAGATTAAATAAGATGTTTAAAGCCCATGAAGTAGCACACCTGGGGCTTGAGCTGAGTACTGTCCAAGAACTGACGAGGCTCTCCATCACTGTGCCACTTTGCCTCTAAAAGCTAATGAAATTGAGTGTCCTGTGTAGCACAGAGAAAATCCCCTCTTCTCCATAATAATTTACACCATATGTGTCTGCTGGCCTTTTACAAGAAACTGGTCTGGCCGTGGACAAGCGTCACCCCACACATTTCCCTCTGAGATTCTTGCTTCTCTTCTGGCACTCTACCCAAATACAAGGCATGTGAAAAGCACTCCTAGAGGCAACAAGGAGCTTTCTCTCTAACTTAACAATGCTTTAAGAGATGTGTAAAAACAGTAGAATCGCAAATTGCTGTTATGTATGTGTTCAGAGTTTTATCTAGGAAATATTCACCGGGAAATGTTACTGGCAGTTGGAGTGTGAATCCTCTGACTTGACACTACAGATAATGAATCTGACATCACATCAATCACTTTGCTCTTTAAGTGAATGATGGACACTGCTCAGATGGGCAGGTGTCACATAAAATACATATTCCTATCAGATAATTTACAATAACACCTTTCAATAAACATTCCAAAATGATATTAGCAGACAATATACATATATATATATATGTAATTTTAAAAGCAATGTCATGATTATGTTAAAAATGAAGCTTAAAAAATAAATAAGTGATAATATAACTGATATTTCCATGTGGTTTCAATAGAAAACCAACTGACACAGGTATTTTCCTTCTACACACCAGGATAGTCATGTTGATTTGGGGTCCAGGAGATGGACTGCTAGGTAACAATGCCTACTGCCAAGCCTATAGATCAAAGCTTAATCTCCAGGACCCACATGGTAGAAAGGGAGAACCAACTCCCACAAGTTGTCCTCTGATTTCCATATACAACAGGTGTTATGGCATGTGTATACTCTCCAAATAACAACAATGATGATGATGATGATGATGATGATGATGATGATGATGATGATGATAAGTATTATTATTATTATAGACATAAAATGTTGAATTATCGTAAGTGGTTACATAAACCACGGAATATTCTAAAACAGTGAAATAGTATTAATAATGTTCAGAATAAGAAAAAACAGTAAGATAATAAGAGAGGAAATATGAATAATTTTTGCCATCCCAATAGGTGACTGAAGTTCTTATTTTTATAAGTTGAATACTAGATGTCAGAGCATAGCCAGGCGGGGACAGAGGAAATGATGCTGAAGTTCTGCTGGGACCATGAGCCAGTGACCATCTAATGAGCAGACTCAGAATTGTTGCTGCTGTCCTGGAAGTCTCAGGAAACCACCAGACACTAGGTAATAATAGTTGTCCACAGCAACAATCATCTAGGGCAGACAAAATCATGTAAGTCCTGTCACCCACTATCTGGGACCTGGACATCTTTGCTTTTGAGGCACTGGCACTATTATGTCCCCCGTTGGTAGTTTTCTCTAATTTCAGGGATTTCTCTAGTCATTTTATTAATCTGCAGTAACTGCGCCTTGCACTTTGCACACTGCTAGGTACTTTTTGGCCCTACATATAAATTGTGGGATTTATATATAACTTTCTTTTGATTTGTATGCAAGTTTCTTTATTAGAAAATGTAGTATATATTAAAACAATGTAAACAATATATATATATATATATATATATATATATATATATATATATATAT
>JADRCD010190001.1:33148-47326 GCA_019843815.1 Montemys delectorum
AGAGAGACAGAGAGACAGAGAGACAGAGAGACAGAGAGAGAGACAGAGAGAGACCCTGTCTGTGAGTTGTGACACCATCTCTCCTCCTTTATTTCTATGCATGTTAGCTTTTGAGACAGGAAATCTCAATGAATCTGGAGCTTACAGATTTACCAGCCTGGCTGACCACTAAACCCCAGGGATCCTCCTGTCTCTGCCCTCTTCCCTCTTATTGCTGGACTTACCAGTGCATGCCTCCATGATAGATTTTTACATGGGTTGGGGATCCAGACTCAGGTCCCCATGCTTCTGCAGCAACCACTTTAACATCTCTTCTCCTCAGCACCAAACAATTTTAAAAATTTATTCCACATGTGAGGATTTATCACAATATTGCAAGCCTTATAGGACCCAGAACAGTTCTTTGATGTGAGGGTCTGTGCTTAACCTTCAGAATGTATATCCTCTTCTACAAACTAAATTCTAGCAGAGTTCTCACTTCTGCTTGGTGTCTACCTCATTAACTAAAGCCTTTATTAAGGAAGGCAGAGTACTTCTCCTTTTCGAATTGAAAATGGAGATTAAAAACAGAGACTTTCGAGTTAAGAAAATGAAGGTTTCGATTTTAGCCTGTAATTTGAAGAGACTGTTAAAAAATGAAGACTAATTTAATGTGTAAATCTATGTTAGAGTTGTACTCCCTTAAAACTCACTTAAAATATTTAGCTAAATCATAAACCCCTAGTACCTAGAAGTGAGGTAACTTCTTTTTCCCACTTGGTAAATGGGAAGACCATGTTCTGTGTCCCTGGTGTTTCAATAGGCCTGATGGGAGCAGGAGGAAATGAATCTTGAGCTGACCAAACTTTGCTGGATAGAGCTCAGATCGTGAAAGAATTCAGAAAGCCCAGCTATGTTTAACATTTCAATAGTAATTTAATATTTCTTTTTGCTAAAGCCTAGTTTATATTTTCTAGGATTTCTCATTACAAAGGACTAGTTATAATGAAAAATATTTATCTAGAAATCAAACTTAGATGGGTATTCTGCCCATTATCTGGCAAACTTATGCTATGCACTGATAAGATCACAGCAAAATCATTTGCAGGACCCTCTACTTGTTGATGCTCAGTTAAAGTATTTTAAGAAAAACTTAATTGTGTATATGAAACTGTAATCCCAATACTCCTTCATGTATGGATGGAGAGATTGCATTTAAGAGATCTTTTTACAAGACAGGCAGTACTTGGGCACTTTAACAGGAAAAAAATTAACTAATCTCAGGACTCTTAAAAAAGATGTTATTTTAAAAGACATTTCTTTCATATCACTGAAACTGTGTTTCTGAGTCTGGAGTAAGAGACTCAATTTCACGGCCTTTCTGTAGTAACCAGAGGCAATGCCATATGTGTCTGTGCACTCTTTAGTGGATAATCATCGCAGCGTTTGTCAGAGCCCCAAACACTTAATAAGATTAACTGGAGTGAAAGGGAAAAAATTAAAATCACAGAGAATGAAGCAAGAGGATTCATTCTGTTTCCTAAGTCCACATTACTCGAGTTCACTTCCTCTACTGGAGTTCTTTGTCTCAGAGAGGAGGGCCTTTAACTCACAGAACTTCCCAAGCAGGCAGACAGTTCCCATCTCTTCAACAGTGCACATAAAATGATGGCATCTCGACACCACTAAGCCACTTCCCCACTAAACTTATTGCCCTTATCTCTGTGCTGATTGAAATAAAATGTAAATGCACCATGGGATTCCAAATGACTTCACATTAGTTTAATATATATGCCCCCTGAACCTCTCCTACTTAGTCCATGGTTCCTTTTTCTTCTTTTCTATAACTAATGTTGATGTGGGAACTTCCACTGCATGTTGTGTTCCTGTCAGTTTACACCTCCTGAATGTCATGAGAATACCCCAGTGCTCCCACAAATTCATAACTGAAAATCTGAGCCACTGAGACACTAGCTCAATAGGTGGGGATTTTGAAAGGTGACTAAATTATGGAATGGCAGTCTTTAGGGCAACAGTTTATTCTCTTGCACACATGGTCCTAGGGAGACCCCATCCCCTTTCGACCATGTAAAAACACAGCAAAAATGTGCTGTCCACAAACCAGAAGCAGGTCTTATCCAGACACCGAGCCTGCCAACATTTTGATTGTTGGCTTTCCTGACCCCCAAAATTAAAAAAAATAAATAAATGTAAAAGAATTTTCATCCAGCAACATGGCTGCTCAGATAAGAGATCACAACCAAAGATATGATCCAGCTAGAACACAGTATGATCTGGTTGGAATATAGACATACCCTTAACACACTTGTTTAATCTCCAACAATGTTCGTTAGTTTATAGAAGGAAGCAGCCATGTTTGAAAGTGACATATAATTGAGGGGCAGACAAAGTGATGAATCAGAGGAAGATTTGGCAGAATGAGTCAGAGATAGGACACACCCAGCTCTCACAAGAACAGCACAGGAAGGACAGGCTACTTTAGATCAGTACAAAGAGAGTCAGAAGTGAAGGGCAGTTTAATAAATGCAGTTCTGTTCAGTTCAGGCAATACAATGGAGTTCTTGCAGTCAGTGAAGTTCAGTTTGTGAAATTCAGAGGCAGTTTTTCCAAGCAGAGCAATTCAGTGAGAAGCTGAGAGAAGCCAATTTGAATCAGTCAGCATGGAGAGGAGTTTTGAGTCAGAACAACTGAGTTAAATCAGCCATCCAGAGTTCAGAAAGAACTAGAAAGGATGAACTTTTTTTTAGCAGTAATCCTCAAAGACAACAATTACATCTGGCTAATAACAGTTATTTTTTAAAATATAATTCTATTGACAGTCACTTGATCATGATTGTTACATTGTCTTGAACAGACCAAGACATATATAATGAAATAATAAAAATTCTTTCTGACAAAACTCCTGTTGTCCTAGTCACTTTACACTAATTTTTTTGGGCTGAAAAAAAATCAACTAACTTTCCTCTTCTGAAAGCTATATCAATAAATATAAAAAGGGCTCATCTACTCTACATTCTGTATCAACAAAAAAATGTCCAATTGTAAGTGGAATTTGTAAGAATGAGATACAAGCTTCACTGATTGCTAAATGCACATGGCTTACTCTATATACTATCTCATTTAATTTTTAGTCACCTCTGTCACATAATCATCCTTATAATGTGTTGGGAGCCATTTGCCCAGTTACCTAGCAATAGCTAGATAGGCATGGATTGCTATAAAAGGGATGGTTTGGTCTCTCCTTGCTCTCTGTCCCTTCTCTCTCTCTGACTCTCTTTTCTTCCTGATCTCTTTCGCCCTCCCTTTTTCTCCCTCCCCCTCTATCTCCATGTATTCCTGGCAAGCTTCTTCTCTCTCTCTTCCTCCCCCTCCCCATCCTTCTCCCTCTTCCTCTCTCTGTCTCTGTCTCTACTCCTTTCTCAATTCCTCTTCCCATTTCCTAAATAAACTATTCTTCACTATACCTGTTGTATGGCAGGGGGAAAGGATGCCTCAGCATGGGCCTGCCAAGGTACTCCTCCCACCTCACCATACTGTGCTTCTACAAAACATATCCTTGACTCTTTTTATAAAACACAATAAGAGGAGCACTTGTGGCTCAAGGTCATGAGGTGAAGAATCTATTGACCTTGGTAGAAGGAGTAGGGATGTTTTTAGATGGGAACAAATGTCTTATGAGTATATTTTAGCAAATTGTTTCTGTTACCTTGTTGCTTTGCTTCCCACAGTACTGTAGTATAAAAAGCCTATGAAAAGTACAATTGCAGCTAGCATGGTAATGACCTGCAGCCCTCTCATATCTGTCTCTTTCATCTTTTTTCTATATTCCCTATAATCATCCTCACTCCCCCTCAGACGACTGTTCAACTTTATACCAACAAGACTGGTATAGTAATTCTGAGTAGATAACACACAAAAGTACCTGATTATACTCAGTTCACTTTTGTTGTTCTATCAACATGCCCCAGACATTCCTGCTCTGGGCAGGAGAGTGGGTGGTCAGAAATGCAAAGGCCCATCACACTTCACTCTGAGTCCATAGTACTTGGATTCTGGGAGCCTAATATAGGCTTCCTATTCTGATATTAATATTCTTTTTGTAAAACATTTATATCTATGTTTCATATATGATGTATAGATTGGTAGATAGGCAAACAGATAACACTGCCATTTTACATTTTAATCTCAGCTACTTCCCAGGACAGCTACTCAAATTTTACAAGGCACCTCAAGTGAAAATGAAGAGCAACACTGTCTACAATATCAGGAACAAGCTAATGCTCCCTTCACCTGTGTACAAAGGGACTTGTCCTTTTTGTTTTTTATTTTTTTTAAGAGCTTGAATTGAGTTAAATACTTTTGAGAAATTTGTTCACACATAAAAGCATTTTTCAGTAAATGGATAAATTCCTCAAGATCTGTTGGTATTTGGACCATTGGGATAACAAAATCACTCTGCCCTGAGAACACTTACTTAGTGTTTTCCCCATTAGTCTCACTTTTTCAAAATAAATACTATGATTATTTTGTAAAATAAAAAGAAAAACTTAGCTGCATATTTACACGGTATATTCAATGGATGTCCTGAGTTCCAGGCTGAACCCTCTATAATCACAGTTTAGTTCTGTAAAGGCTGGTGTTGTGGATTTTTCTTTTCTCTCCTGTTTTCATAGTTGTGGGAACAGAGTGCATTCAGTCCTGCATGTATGTGTACTGTTGTCACAGGCAGTATGTCAAAGACCTAGAAATACAACCAAGGCTTCCCTAGGGTAGGTTCAGGGGAATGCAAACCCTTCCTCAGGTCTAAGTGCAAATATTGATAGTACATGCAAAAAATGTCTATAGTAAATGGCTGTAGTCCTCTGTATGCCTGTCTGAAGGTAAATAGAACATGGATGAACAGGTTCCACAGTGCATTTAGCTGAGGTCCTAGGTCTCTTGTCTGCTAACTGGCAGTTATAGTGCCAGAGGCAGGGGCAGAGGTGGTGGCAACCTCATGAGCCTGGCCAGCTAGCTAGGTCCAAGGTCTAGCAATGAGTACTTAAGGAGAGGGAACTCTTCCCCAAGTAAAACCAACCACTCTCAGATGATCCTTGGTGAAATCTTTTGCTTTATTCCATGTGAACAGGGATTGTATAAACACTGAGTGGGGTAGGATTTAATGGTAGGTGTTTCCTATTGGCTCAGTTTGAGATGTTAGTGATGCTCTATTTTCATGGGGCAGGGACTCCAGGATTTTTCCCTACAGGACAAATTGCCCTTGGTCCTCTCAGTGGGGTGTCATGGTTGCATGTTCCAGAGCAGGTACAGATATGGGTAGAAAGTGGCTCTGCAGGTGCTGATCTCAAGGTTCTGAGACTCCCGAGGTCTGAGCTCGCTCAACCTTACCAGTTGTTCTCTCTAGTGGCACAGGCAACTTGCCCTCCCCTACTCTCCAACTCCTATGACTGCAGCCCGAGGACTGTTCTCTGTAGAGACTGCTCCTACTGAGCTTAGCCAAACCTGTCTCCTTGATCCAGCTGTGCACCATAAACTCTGCTTCCTTGTTAACCTATATGCAGTAACTCCACCTCCTTGTCTACCTGTATGAACCTCTCTGTTCAACTGAATAAAATAAACATGCTGAATTATGGGGGTGTTGCAGTTTCTCTGAGAACCCAGTGCACCCGAACCCAGTTTTTCTCTGTGCCTGTATGTTCAACTGCTTGTCATTTCTTTATTTCCCCACCAGCCCCAGTCAGATCAATTCCCTGAGGTCATACAAGGACTTGGCCCACAGTCTTAAACTTTCAAATTCTTTTCACTGTTATTTGAAGGATTGTTTCATTAATCGTAACAAGAAATAAGTAGAATCACTTCAGATAAGGATTTTAAAGTCACTTGTGTAAAAAAAAAAAAAATGACACCTTGGTCAGCTTCACGTTGTCTGCAAGGCAGTACCTCTAATTGCGTAATCTGTGAAAATCCAGATAATTAATTCAAACAATCCAGATGAATCTGGATGGACTGGTGGACGGAGGTGCTCACTAGAGTTCAAATATAGCCGAACATGGAGAGCTGTGCAATGAGAAAGAAAATAGTTATTAAGCATGATGTATCTAACATTGTCTGTGCATTTTCTAACTTGTTCCTCACACTAACAAAGATTCATTCCATGTCTATTGTCTAACAGATGAGCCAACAGGGTTCAAGAAAGGTTAAGCAATTTACTCTAGATCACAGTTAAAGAGTTGGTGCCTGAATCTCTGAGGCAGTTTAACTCCAAAATCTCTTACAGTTATCCAATATTAGATCTCAGAAGAGTGATTCTTCTATTACACAGGGAAGAAATAATTCTTCTGCCTTCTATTGGTGTAGGTGTCTTGGTCTTCTGAGATTACATTGTAAGATCATCCATTTTGATTAGCTTCTGAGACCACAAATAAGGTAGAACATTCAGGACAAATCAGCACAGTGTGGCTTGAGCTCAGGTTCACAAATTCTCACAGTCAACACGTAGCTGTCTGTGAAGCATTAGATCAGTGGAATGTAAGTTTCTTCTCCTGGTAACTGACCAGGCTATGTGTTTTCCATTTTGCCCAACTTGTTTCAGATGGGCTTGTTTCATTAGGGGAAACGTGTGAGTGGAATCCATAACAGGGAGAGCGAGTGTGGTGCTGTCTAGGAGATCGAAGAAGTTCTGCTGCCGGTGGACATGCATACAAACACATGTAACTCACTTCAAAGATATCAAGACAGTGCAATCCGAATGGAAGGAACCTGCCAATTAACCATACTACTTCTCCAGCAAGTTGGACACCAGTTCGGACTTAGCTACATTTAGTTGGAATGCTGATGGAATGACTCATGCATGAAAACCACCCAGGGCCTCAATACCTTTCAAATAGGCATGTCAACAGTACTCACTTGAGTACTGACTTTGATTTTCCTGGAAAAAGCACTGTTTTAAGATGGGGAAAAAAAAAAAAAGGAACAGTTGAAGAAATGAAGTCATACTGAAACCAGTCTGGGAACAAGCTTACTGTTTTAACATTTTTTAAAAACTTACTGAATAAAAAAGTTTTAAGGTGAATGAAGGAAGGTTTTGCTTTCTAGAAGGGTAAGCAGTTCCACAGGCAGCATTTCATCTTCGTCACTTCTAGACAGATGTAGGTTGATATGACTAGGCTTTTAAAAGGAAGGAGAGGCATATACCTCCCTCAGCTCAGGAAATTCATGCCGCAGACACTGCAAAACTAAGCAAATCTGGTCAATAATTCTTTGAAATCACACTATTTCACATTGACATACTCAATATGAACATATTCTCTTGGATATGGATGCTATTTATAAATTCTACTTGGAAAATTCATACTCTTAAAAGGGTTCAACTGAAGAAATTTTAAAAAAACATAGCTGAATTGAGAATTGGTTTGCCCCCTAATTAGGTTCTGTGGTGTTGCTATGGAAATGACAGGGTTGCCACAGTAAGCTGATGTGTTGAGGATGATCTTGCTCTTGTTTTAATCTGTGGACATGGCTGAGAGTTTTGTATGACAAATACACTTAGCTCAAGCTTCAAATCCTGTCCACTGTACCCTGACTGTTCAGACTAGGCATAAAATTCCCTTTCCTCATTGTACATTCCCAATCACTCAGCACTGGCCTCTTCAGGCCCACAATTTTGACCCAGACCTATGAGATAAAGGTCAACACTATCACTACTCAGTGGCAAGAAATTCCTCACAGTAGAGTATCCTAATAATGCTTAGTGTAGCCCGGGTATTCTATCAGCTCCTTCACACACATCTTCTATGCTGGATGCCAAAGTGTTAGCCTCAAATGAAACTGTAACCATGAAGCCCCGGCCCAAATCTCTAAAATGCCGAAAAACTATGCTCTCTTTTACTTGGTATACAAAGGACTTCAAGATATGGCCACTGGCTAAATGTTAAGTCTGATCTCACATTTCCTGCCTTGCTCCTTGAAAGCTAGGAATGCTGAGCTGCTTGGCATACTCTGAGCAGCCCACACTCTCTGCCTTGTACAGCTCTGCCTGCAACCATCTCTGTACTTGTGTGTCAGGCATGCACGTTCATGTTTGAAACCTCCAATCAAATGCCACCTCTAGTAAGAGGGTTCCCTTGTCTTTCCCAGGCTGCCATCTTCTCTAGTGAGTTCATGTGAACCCCTCAATGGAATCCGTCTGGAGTTCTATGATGGCAAAGATCATGTCTTAACAGGTTTAAACCTCGGCATCTTGCATATACCTGTGTAGGATGGGACTCACTATACACATGAAAGGTGAGGGTGCACATGTGGCATACACAGGCTCTCCTGAGGAACAAAAGGGCAGTTCAGTATTCTAAACCACTCAGGTTTTAAAGTCCTGAGTTGGGTACACAAGATAATTTTTTTCAATGTTCTCTTAGGCAAGTGTCTTTGCTCTGCTCTGACCCTAACCAACTAGAAGGAATATTTATGAACGACTGACACATTCATCCTAGCTACTTAGAAGATGTGTGTGTGCCTGTGCGTGCGTGCGTGCGTGCGTGCGTGCGTGCGTGCGTGTGTGTGTGTGTGTGTGTGTGTGTGCACATGAGAGAGAGGGAGAGAGAGAGAGAGAGAGAGAGAGAGAGAGAGAGAGAGAGAGAGAGAGAGAGAGAGAATGTTGAGGAGGTGTTACATATCTCAGTCTGTCCACAGTCACCTACACCTGACCACAAACCTTAAATCATAAATGCCTGTTCTTCGACTGTCTGTTGCTCTTCATGACTTATGTAAAAAGTTCTTGAATTATTTTGCTTCTATTGCAGACATTTTTTTTTTAATCTTACCTTAACTATGTAGATGTGGTGGCTTAAATAAGGATGGTCCCCATAGGCTCATATATTTGAATACTTCTTTCCCAGTTGGTGCATGTTTGGGAAGGATTAGTAGGCATGGCCCTGTTGGAGGAGGAGTGTCACTCAGGGTGGGCTTTGAGGTTTCAGAAGCCTATGTCAGGCCTAGGGGCGCTCTCATTTTCTATCTTTCTCTGCCTATCTCCATCTGTCTCAGTCTCTGTCCTCTATTGCTATCTCTGGCCACTTCCTGTGAATCAGGATGTAGCTCTCATCTACTTCTCCAGCACCATGCCTGCCTGATTGCTGCCCCCACCATAATGGTCATAGACTAGCCCACTAAAACTCTAAGCAATTTCCCAGCTAAATATTTTCCTTTATAAGAGTTATCTTGGCAATGGTGTCTCTTTGCTGCAGTAGAACACTAAGATAATAGTTATATAAAATAGACATATAATTTTACAGATTAAAAATTACAATAAATTTATTTGAAAAATCACTGTTTGATGTACATATAAGTTTGCCATTTATTAAATATGAGAGAAGATTCAGAGAATCAGATGAATGTGTCTGTTTATTTTCACATAAAGAATTAAATCTGCAGTAGGTAGGCCATCATCAATATTTTCTGGATTACTCAATAGTTTGATGTTGTGCTTGTCAGTGCTGAAAATGCTATTTTGAATAAAACTTAATACAAAGTGACCAAAGTATGATTAGGGGCTATTTCAGAAATTCTTGAAAATTCTATCCGAATCTCAAGTCAAAATTCATTTGTTATTATTATTTTTAAAACTCATGTCAGCAGTTCTAGTTGCAATTTCTAAACATTCAAAATTTTACAATACGTGGCAGAAAGATTAAAATTAAAATATCTCATTTTTATATTTAAATTAGCATGCTTTTGTGAAAGCAGAAACATCTGTTCAAACAATGATACAATAGTTCGAAGCTGATAGAGGAATGTGTTGTGATGACACATATGTTAAAATGTGCACATGTGTGTTCAGAACCAAGGCTTCGAGAAAAGCGAGTGATGTCAAGAACACCTTGCCTTTATTATTGCATATCAAAAACGTTCAGTGTTGTTGAACTATCACAATTGTCCACAACTGGTTCACGACACTGGTTTTAAGAAGCTGCAAGTTACACAATAACAGAGGTGTATAGCATATGATCAGCAGTGTAGACACAGGGACCAGACTCCATTCCAGTGCATCCCAAACCTTGCACATGACCGCACTGCCTTAGTCTTCACACCAGTAAGATGAGGCATGAATAATAGCCTCCTCAGAGACTTGCTGTGCAGACTAAATAGTGTGCTCACAATAAGTGAGCAAGAAGGTGTTGTTCACAAAATAAACTGCACTGCAGCCTGGTGTAGCTATAGTTGCTTTGATTTGGAAAATAGCTTTTTTTTTCTTGATTGTCACGCACAATACAGCAATGTTCTGCACTGCCATATAGTTTTTAAATAAAGTCTAATCTCCCCACAGACCTAAGCAACCAGTAAAGATGAATGGTAGATGCTCCAAGCCAAACAACTTCAAAATGCTCCCCCTCTTTCTCTTCCTCTCCATCTCTCTCTGTCTCTCCCTCCCTCCTTTCCTCACCTCTCTGTCTCTGTCTCTGTCTCTGTCTCTCTCTGTCTGTCTGTCTGTCTGTCTCTATCTCTGTCTCTGTCTCTCCTCATTCTCTTTCATTACCCCACTACTCTTTCTTGTTTATGCATATTCTCGAATTCTCAAAATCTTACTTCTTCAGTCAAAGTTGGAGCTGGCAGTGGGCTTGTGGAAATGGTGTTTATTTAAAGAATATCTTCTTAGAAATGTAATTGAACCTTTGCCCACAGTCTCTCCAGGTCAGTGCTACCCCAGGTTCCCTTCTCAGCAGTGGCTCCTTGAAAGGAATACAAAGCTACTCCATTGTTATCCTGCAGTCCCCTCTCCAGCAGAATGGAGTGGAGCTTTGGAGAAAGAGACAACTGAGACTTCTCAGATGGTATCAGCTTTGCTTAAACACCCTGCACATATCTAACAAATACACTTGTTCTCTTGGTACTGTCCTTGCATTGGCTTAGTGGGATTTCCCTAATCAATGAATGGTAGATCTGAGAGTCTGATACTGAGTGAGGTAAAGCACCAAAGTGGCAGAACCTTTGAAGTCAATATTAATTCTACTGTAACCTAAGCCTGCAGACAGAAGGTTTTTTTTAAAAGCCTATGTCCTGTGTCCTGAAGGAGCTCACCAAGGGGGACAAAATCTGATGGACATAACAAAAAGACATTCAATATACACGTTAATCAATGTCAGCTATCAGAATTGCCTCATAAATCCACAAAAGTGGAGATTCTCATCAAGAAATTGAGGGTTCTAAATCCTTAACCAGCACAATTTTTAGAATCCATTGTTTGGAAGTTGAGAGTTTCATCCATTAGGTTTGCAGACAATTTGCCTAAAAAACTATCTTGTTTCCTGAGATTATAAAATTTAAGTTGAAATTATCTTCCTTAAAGGTATGCTGCTGCAGGCCCGGTTGCTCTTGCCTTTAACTGCATTCTGATGTCAGGAGTCCAGGCTACATAATTTAATATTATTTGTCAAGGTTTTCGTACATGCTTCTGTTAATGGCAGGTATCAAGCTAGCATTGTGGGGCCATGTATAAAATATGTCCGAGATAGAAGAGATAGAATAAATTAAAAATTCATAAACCCAGTGCTGCTCAAGGATTTCTGTGCCACATTTAGTATTCTTATTCCTTGTAATAATTCTAATCTGAATCCCCAAAGTAATTTTCTGCTTAAAATATTTCCTGTGTAAGTTTATTGAGGAAGTGATGTTAATGATGTTCTGAGCTTCCTCATGACCTTCTCGGAGTCTGACAGGAGAACAGCCTTCTGGCCATTTGATAAGCATTCTGTGATCAGGTTATCCAACCATACCCTACTAGTTACTTAAGTTCAAATAGTTTCACACATTGGGATCCCTCTTGGGTGAGTCTACTTCAAAAGATAAATGCCTGGACAATTTGAGCAGAAGGGAGAACTATAGCTTGGCACCAATACGAACTGAGGCCGTTAGACCTACTGTACTGTGCACCCTAAAAAGAGTCTCCTAAGTATGAAAGGACAGGTGCTAATCTGAATAGAGTTTGGGAACAAACTGCCTGGATAGTATGTTGTACCTCATAATAGTCTGGGAAAACCCAGAAGAAAGCTTTAGCAAAGAGGGAACTAAACTTGGAAGGGCTATGGCGAATCACAGCCCGGTGGTGTTCTCACTCAGTGGAAGACGAAATGGAGCATGGGCACTTAGTAGCTTCTGTTTGTTTTCTTCAGAGAATGGTTCCATTAATTGGATTCTTGACCAAAATGAAGTTCTTTCTTTCGTTTTAAGGCTAGTGTTAATCTTAACCTTATAAAAATATGTTTGTAAAAAGCAAACATTTAGATTCGGAAAAATAATGATTTTTAAATGTTTTAAACTTTTAATTAAAATTTAAGTACGCCATTTTTCCTTTCCTCTCTTCAATCTCTCCTAGGTCCCCTCTCTTCACCCTGTCCCATGATGAGCCACATCACTTCAAACTTACGGCTTCTTTCTCTTTGATTATTATTGTTAAACACAAAAATATGTCTAAATATATAAATGAAACCAGTCTACTCCATTTAGCACTGCTTGTGTATATATGATTTCAGCGATGACCCTTTGGTATTGGCTATCCAGTTAGGAGGCTGATTCCTGAGAAAGACTCATTCTCTCTCTCTCTCTCTCTCTCTCTCTCTCTCTCTCTCTCTCTCTCTCTCTCTCTCTCTCTCAGCAGGTCACCAGTTGCCTATAGTATTTTTCTAGGGTTGGGTTCCCATGAGAATTCTCATTTCCTTTTCAGCATGTGTATTGCTGGTGTGATCGTTAGTGTCCTGTCTAGGCATCCATATTGTTAAGTTATCCCGGGTGTAGCTTCATTTCTAGGACATAGAGTCGTACAGCTCTTAGAATCTTTCTGTCCTCCTTTTCTGAGGTGTCACATGAGCCTTAGGTATAGTTGTGTGGTAGATGTGTGTTGTAGTAAATCTCCAACCCCAATAAGCCTGTGCGAAAAACACATGACTCAGTTACAATATTTATAATCTGCACACCTAGATTGGGCAGACTTATCACTACACTACTCTATTCCCCAGCTATGAGATCCCTTGTTACCTGGGGCTTCTTCCAGCCACGTGGTTCTGCTCTATCTTCCTTCTACCTCCTCTTCCTCTCTCCTGTCTCCTCTGCTTCTCCTCCTCCTCTCTTCCCCCTCTCTAAAACCCCCAGCCCCACCTTTCCCTTCCACTGCCCAATCACAGGCTATAGCTTTTATTTGACCAGTTAAAATGAGGAGAAGGTTCACATGAAATCATGTGAGTACGTGATCCATTCTTTGGTCATGGCAGCTCCTCTTGAGGAAGCAGAATTAACATCAAAATATAAACAGCACCAGAGCAATCTACAGGAGATGTATTCATTGGAACTATGTAGAGCATGATCAGTAGATCTCTGAATTTTAATATATTCTGGTCTTCTTCGATGGTATATTCTGCAAAGAGAAGCTTCTTTGGTAAGGAGTGAGAACCATACTTAGGCTATAAGTTTTAGAACACAGAATTATGCTGGTCTAGAAAAGTGGCAGCTGTATGTCCCCTATGCCTTCTCTAACCTGAAGCAATCAGTTTTCAATACCACGTATGATGTCTCTAATGTTGAGTAGGCTTTAAATTCAACTAGAATCTCTTGGTTCTCACTGAGCTATGAGTGCCAATATTAGACATTTAGGGATATCTTGCCATGCTGGTCATGTGGTTCATGGGGGTCACAACTGAGTATGACTGTTGATTGCTTCCCTTCCTGGGAGCTTGCATGGCACCTTCTGGAAGTAAGAAAATTAAATCACAAAAATAAAGCTTTTTAGGTCACATCCAGCTCGAGTCTTTCAGTCTTCTGGCCAAAGTGTGTGATGTCTTCAGCAATAGCGACTCTTAACCTCTGGAAGACAGCTAAGAGTGACAGAAATAGCTTGTATTGTCTTAAAAGTCGTTTGGCCTACCCTGACCATCAATTTAAAAGGAGCATTTTCTTGGCCTGTACTGGGGTTTATGTTAGGTAGTCTCCTAACATAAATAGCTACCTCCTCAATAAAGGTTGAGTACAATTTATCAATATTTCAAAACCAGCTCTGTCATTTTACCATTAAGTAAGTGCACATTGTTAACAAAGATACGGGAATTATCTATATCTAGCCAATTTTCCAAATATTTTCTCTTTACATAAAGTAAAAAATACACGGCCCTGGATAAAGTCTCTGCCAAGTCAGTTAGA
>JADRCD010190002.1:0-18178 GCA_019843815.1 Montemys delectorum
ATGTGTGTGTGTATGTGTGTGTGTGTGTGTATGTGTATGTGTGTATGTGTGTGTGTATGTGCGTGTGTGTGTGTGTGTGTGTACACATTTGATGTACCAATGAGTGTTTAATCTTTGCATCATAAAACAGTAATACTGAGCGTTTCCATTAGGGGAGTATGCTTAAGAACAAGTAGAAAAGGCAACTAAATGAGGACTAAAATTTGGCCTTTTCTTTTTCCTTTACTCTTTCTTCTTCTCCTCCTCCTCCCCCTTCTTCAGATTTATTTATTTATTTATTTATTTATTTATTTATTTATTGTATGTGAGTACACTGTTGCTGTCTTCAGACACCAGAAGAGGGCTTCCGATCCTATTACAGATGGTTTTGAGCCACCATGTGGTTGCTGGGATTTGAACTCAGGACCTCTGGAAGAGCAGTCAGTGCTCTTAACCTCTGAGCCATCTCTCCAGCCCCTGGCCTTTTGCTTTTCAACATTTAATTTGTTATCCTTGGCAATTAAACAAACAAACAAAAAAATGGACAAATGAAGCCAACGCTCACATAAGGTTAATTCCTTAAATAGATTGCTAAACAAAAATTAAAAATACATGACAGAATAATATGTACGTTTCAACTTGGATTTGTTGTTGTTGTTGTTGTTGTTATTTTTTGAGCCCTGGCTGTCCTGGAACTCATTCTGCATGCTTAGGAGGAAAAACTGGGAGGAGCACCATGAGTTCAAGGCCCTTTCCTTTACACAGTGATTTTTGGGCTATCTTAGGGCTCCATGCTAAGAGTCTGTTTCCAAAACAAATAAGAAAGCAATTGCAGAGAAGACAGCGTGACTCATGATTCAGGGTGCTTGATGCATATGGGTTCCCTGGACAGAATGCCTCCTGGGAGTGATCTCCTAATTATCCCACATAGTCAATTATATAGTCTGACTGTGTCTACACACTGGAAGAAAGTACATCTTATAGAAATTAAGTAGGTGCCTAAATGCCACTTCAAACCCCAAATTTAAGTGTGATTATTTCAGCACACTGGTTTTTACTTTTAGAATCATACTTTTAGAAATCAATTTTAGTTATTGAATAAAATAAAGAAACAGTCTTTGATCCAAAGGTGCCGCCCCCAGCATGGAGGGTGGGCTCAGAGGAACATGATGGAAGCTTACGTCGGAGGAGCTGGGGTTCTGTGCGGACCTCAGCAACATGCCCTCAGCCAGGGCCCGGTCTATGGCCTGCTTCGCCAGCTCTTCCAGCTGCTTCTCATCCTGCAAGATGCTTCCCCAGCTGGTGGCCATCCCAACCTGTGACAGATAAGAGGACTTGGTGACAGAAGGCCTGGGACCCAGCAGCCACTAAAAGCTGGCTACCTCCAACACTGTGAGACCTGACCAGTTACCATGGAGGGGCAACTGTGGGAGGCAAACTGCTTCCACTTCCTCTGTGTGCATAACCCAGGCGACAAAGTGCTTCCATGGCTATTCATTCTCTTCGGATTCTCAAAACAGCAATGGCATTACTCTCACAGTGAGGAAACAAAGGTTCAGAGAAGTGAAATGACTTGCCCTAGACAATGGTGTTTGTGTCCAGGACTCTGGGCTTCCAGTCTAAAACTCTTCAATGGAGAAAAGAGGAGCTAATGCCACATGTGACTGAGGTAAGTAACTTCCCCTCCCAAAACTGTAGATCCCCGACCTGCGAAGTAAGCGCAGAGGGATAAACCAGATGTTTCCAAACATGGCTTAATATTTTGGGCGTTTAGATTATGATTGAAGGGGCGCAATAGGCAGAAGGGATTGATACTACTTTTTAAAACATTTTCCTAGAATGGAAACCATTGTGGTAAATTGCCAATTTCCCTTCTTTAAGTTTTTTTTTTTTTAAAGATTTATTTTATTTCATTTATGTGTATGAGTACACTGTCGCTGTACAGATGGCCGTGAGCTATCATGTGTGTGGCTGCTGGGAATTGGATTCAGGACCTCTGCCGGCCCAGCTGACTCCAGCCTGGCTCGTTCTGGCCTGGCTTGCTCCGGCGTAATTGATTATAGCTGTCTTCAGACACACCAGAAGAGGGCATCAGATCTCATTATGGATGGTTGTGAGCCACCATGTGGTTACTGGGATCTGAACTCAGGACCTTCGGAAGAGCAGTCAGTGCTCTTACCCGCTGAGCCATCTCGCCAGCCCTTCTTTAAGTTTTTAATTACACTTATTTAGTGTGTGTGTGTTGCCATGGAATGCCTGGTGGAGGTCAGAGGAAAATCTGCAAATCAGTTCTTGCTTTCCACCATGTGGATCTCCAGGATCAAATGGAGGTAATCGGCCATGGTGGCAAAAACATCTTTACTTAATGAGTCATCTCTCCTGGCTCTAATTTCCTTTCTTATCCCAACAACCTGTATCAGTAAATCTCAAACAAATTACAAAGTGGGTAGGGGAGGAAACTTTATGGTATATCATGACTTGCAGATAAGGTCAATTTCAATTTCTTTCTTATACTAACCAGGAACCTTTTTTTCCCAGTTTTTCAAGACAGGTTTTTTTTGTTGTTGTTGTTTTTTGTTTTTTTGTTTTTTGTTTTTGTTTTTGTTTTTGTTTTGTTCAGTCCTGGTTGCCCTGGAACTCACTCTCTAGAGCAGGCTGGCCTCAAACTCGGAGATCTACCTGCTTGATAGTGTTTTGTTTGCATGTAAGTCTGCATACCCAAAGAGGGCATTGGATTCCCAGTTATGAGCCTCCATGTGGGTGCTGGGAATTGAACTCAGAACCTCTGGGAAAGCAGCCAGTGCTCTTAACTGCTAAGCCATCTCTCCAGCCTCCACCAGGAGTCAAATTACTAGCATAAAACAATTACATCTTTGTGTGGACATTTATCACCATAGTATAAAAGGGACAGAAAATATTTTTAAGAAATCACATTATAACCTGGAGTGGTGATACACGCCCAGCACTTGGGAGGCTGAGGCAGATAGATCTCTATGAATTCAAGGCTAGCCTGGCCTACATAGTGAGTTCCAAGACGACCTAGGCTGCACAGAGAATCCCTGACAAAGAGAAAGAAAGAAAGAAAGAAAGAAAGAAAGAAAGAAAGAAAGAAAGAAAGAAAGAAAGAAAGAAAGAAAGGAAGGAAGGAAGGAAGGAAGGAAGGAAGGAAGGAAGAAAGAAAGAAAGAAAGAAAGAGAAAGAAAGAGAGAGGGGGGAGGGAAGGAGGAAGGAAGGAAAGGAAAGGAAGGAGGGAAGGAGGGAAAACATGTTATCAAAGTAGAAATGCCTAAAACCCAGTGCTCAGCCCAAGGTAAAGGAGCCGTTTCAATGGTGGCCAGAGACACCGAGAGGTCCAGCAACTCTCATTCTGCTGTGATTTACTTTGCAGCAGGTTCAGGGTTCAGACGATCTGCATAAAACATCTGGAAACATCTGCTCACTGTTTTTGTCCTACCCTACTGTCATTTAAGTCTAAGTAACAAACATGGCTGCCCACTTCAGTTGTCTTCAGGAAAAGAGTTAGACCGTGATAGATAACCTCCATCAATTTCAGCCTGTCTCCTCCTCATGAATGAGCTGGGTTTAGATAATTCATCCAAGCCTGCTAGCCTCAGCACAACGCTTTAACAGAGAGAACAAGTGATCCCAAGGCAATGTGGACAAGTGCTCTGCTGGGTAAGGATGGGAGAGCGCAGTCATAGTAAAGAACAAGCCTCTGGAGTCAGACAGACCTGGTTTGAGTCTGTAACCTTCACGTCCCTTGTAAGTAAGGACACTGGATTAAACGAGAAAAGTCAGTCAGGTTTCTCAGCATGTTCAGAGCTTTTAGCTCAGTTTCCTGTTCCCATGGTGAAAGACCTGAATCTGGAAAACTACATAAGGAGGTTTCTTATTTAAGCATGGTGGTATTTGTCTATGATCCCAGCAGAAGTAGGAACACTACTGCAAGTTCAAAGCTAGCTGCGTGCGCTCCATATTGAGTGCCAGGCCAGCCTGGATGATACAGCAAGGTACTGTCTCCAACAATAGTTCAGCTCACAAGTTTTATTACTTCTTTTTCCAGGTCAGGATCTTGCTCTGTCACTCAGGCTGGCCTCTGACTCAGCAATCCTCCACCTTCAGCCTCCCAGGCAGCAGTCTCACAGGCAGGAGCCACCGCACCCAGCTGAACAGTTGACTAGTTAAGCTCTCTGTTTTGAAGGCCTCGGGGGCATGGTGCTGGCTTCAACGAGGATTCCCTGGCTGAGAGCCTTTTAATGGTGGGCATGTGAGCAGGAAGAAACCAAGCTCTGTGTGTGTGTGTGTGTGTGTGTGTGTGTGTGTGTCACTCAGGCTCACTCATAACAACTCACTCTTCTAAGGAGTAACTCGGCCTCAAAAGAGCTCCCACAATTATCTCCCAAGGGCAGCTTCCTTTGTGATCTAGACACATCCCACCAGGCCACCCCTTAAGGGTCCCACCACTACCCAAAATCACCACACTGGGGACCAAGCCTAACCCATGAACCCATAGCCGAGTGCTAGGCATAGGAACTTGTTCTGTTTGTACTCACTCAACAAGCAGTGTTAGACATTATATGGAAACTCGGTAACAGGGCCAGAATAAGAACCCATGGCTCCAACATGAGAGCCACTGGACCTCCACTAGTCCCCATTTCTTCACACACCGAGTTCCACGGCTCTCTGTCCATGGGTTTTTGCTTAGCTGACAAGACTGCTAACAGCTAGGTACTAGCAACCTAGAAAAAGATAACACATTAAAAATAATTGCTACAGATGGGCATGGTGGCACAAGGCTGTAATCCCAGTACTCAGGAGGTGGAGGCAGGAGAACCATGGGTTTGAGGCTAGCCTGGGCTACACAGCAAGCCTCTGTATCAGCTGAGGCAATGGCTCCGTGAGTAAAGTGCTAGCCACACAAGTATGAAAAGTCTATCCTCAGCACCCATAAAAGATGACCACAGTAGTGGGATGGAAGCCAGCACCATGCCCCGAGGCCTTCAAAGCAGAGAGCTTAACTAGTCAATTGTTCAGCTGGGTGCGTGGCTCGTGGCTCATGCCTGTGAGACCGCTGCTGAGTCGGAGGCCAGCCTGAGTGACAGAGCAAGATCCTGACAGAGCAAGATCCTGACCAGGAAAACAAGTAATAAAACTTGTTAGTTCTGCAGGGCAGTGGTGGCGCATGCCTTTAATCCCAGCACTTGGGAGGTAGAGGCAGGTGGATTTCTGAGTTCGAGGGCCAGCCTGGTCTACAGAGTGAGTTCCAGGACAGCCAGGGCTACACAGAGAAACCCTGTCTCGAAAAACCAAAAAAAAAAAAAAAAACCAAAAAAAAAAAAAAACCTTGTTAGTTCTGAGCTAAAACTATTGTTGGAGACAGTAACTTGCTGTATAGCCCGGGGTGGCCTGGCACTCAAAATGGAGCTCAGGCTAGCTCTGAACTTGCAGTGCTGGAGAGATCATGACAGCTGGACATCTGCAGCTTGCTGGTTAGTGAATGTGAGAGATCTCCAGGTTCAGTAAGGCCCTGTCTTTAAAAAAGAAGGTAGCAGGCTAGGAGAGGGCTCAGGAGGTAAAGAGCTCAGATCCCCAGAATGAACATAAATCCTGGGCAGGTGGTGGGTAGGCTGTAATCCCAGAACTGGAGATGCAGAGAGAAAGATACCTGATGCTCGGGGCCCACGTGCATGTGCCCATGCAAATGTACCCTCACTGACAGGCACATCTGTGTAACACACACACACACACACACACACACACGAAACAGAATACTTGGATGTCCATGCATACTCATGCACAAAAACACTATAATAATTAGAAAATGCTAGCTGGCCCCTTGTTCTCTCTCTACGGATTTATCTGTGACTTGTTCGGCTGGTGACACTCAAGTTTGTATTTACACAGCAAGTACTTTCGTGGTTTTTAAACTAGAACATTCGCCAGCTCCCTGGGATGCTGCTCCTCTGATGAATCTCACCCTGGTACCCAAGCCTCCCGTGCCCTTTTCTCTTACATCCCATCCTTTCCAGTCCTGTGAATTCTGCTGACTAAATGCAGCGCTTTGAATTCCCCCATGTCTGCCACTACTGATCTCGCCGAGCACTGGCCAACCCATTCCTCTTCCTGGGCACTTTCGGAGTAGTAAAGGCATCTTAAGTGACTAAGACACACCAGCCTCTCTCCTACTTTCTTGGCTGATGCCGCTTTCCTCGTGGCTTAAAGGCTCTCCCACTGAGCTACATCCCCAGCCTCTGTACCCACAACTCCTGATTGGGTTTTGGAAGCCATCGCTGGATTTCTCTGTCCAGGTTCGTACACCTATCATAAAAATACCATTTGCCTTGATACTTTATTGAAGGTTAAATAAGTGATGAATGAATCACGAAAAACTTTAAAACGCCCACACAGAAATCCGGTCGGACTTTAATCCCGTGGGCGAGGCGAGTGTAGGCTCAGGGCCTCGAGCTATAACACAGTCGCCGGTCGTGGCTTGTCCCTATGATGGGCCCCGTTCGCTCCCCATCCCTGGACAAAGTTTGGTCCTGATGTCTCCCACTTTTTGATGGCAGCTTATTTATTTTCCCTAGAACTCTGGCTCTAGCCTCGCTGACAGTATGCGAGCTGGAAGCCGGCGATCTGGAAATCTAGGTTCAGCACGCCCAGCACAACCCCCTCACTGGACTCAAGTTTCTCGGTGTTCGCCGAGGTCTCCGCCACCGCGTCTGCCCGCCCGCCCGCCGCGTTCCAATCGCTCCCAGACCCCTCCCTCACCGCTCTCCTCCCAAGGAAACTTGACCCTCGCCAGCCGCCGTCGTCGAGCCCCGACTTACTCGCTCGTTGTCCAGCTGCTCGCCAAGCTCAACTCCGCACGCCGCTACCCAGGTTCAGGGGGCGGGACTTCGGTACGACCCAGTGCGCCTGCGTAGACCGCCCAGCAAGCCTTAAAGAGGAGGGTGGGGAAGGAGTCCCGCGTCTATGGAACCGGACGGCGGCCGGGAAGGGGCATTACGTGAGAAGTGACCTTTAAGGAATACCTCGGTACTCTAGGCCTTGGGTGTGGCTACAATGGCAGGTTGATACCTGTTAACTTAGTTCCCAGAGAGTTAGAGCTAGTGGAATTCTGTGAGATGGGGACACTCAAGGCAGAAGAGAGCGTCGGATCCCCTGGGAACGGAACCCAGGTCCTCTGCAAGAGCAAAAGTTCTCTTAGCCGCCCTGTCTTCAGCCCCTATGGGGCTGTTTTTAAATATGCAAGTTCATGATCCTCTTCCTTCTATACAGACCCTTCATCCTCTGGCAACCTACAGTAATTTTAACTTTCTTTTCCCTAGACTGTGAGAGGTTGATTCAGAGTCTGAGGTACCTTGTATTAGTCAGGGCTCTCTAGAGTCACAGAACTTATGGGTAGTCTCTATATAGTAAGGGAATTTGTTAATGACTTATAGTTGGTTGTCCAACTCCCCAACAATGGTCAGCAGCAGCTGTGAATGGGAGTCCAAAGATCTAGCAGTTGCTCAGTCCCACAAGGCAAGCAGGCGAAGAAGAGAGTGTGAATCTTCCTTCTTCCAACGTCCTTCTGTAGGTCTCCAGCAGGAGGTGTGGCCCAGATTAAAGGTGTGTGGATCTGGGACTTGCTTTGTTCCAGATGACCTTAAACTCAGAGATCTCCCTGTCTTAATCTTCTGGGATTCATAGCCACTATGCCTCAAGGTCTCCATGCCAAGATCCAGGTCAGAAACTTGTATCTCCCGGCCTCCAGATTAGGATCACAGGTGAGCCTTCTAATTCTGGATTGTAGTCATTCCAGATATAGTCAAGTTGACAACCAGGAATAGCCACTACATACCTGATTTTTTAAAAAAAAAAGTTCATTTCTGATAAAAATTTTCCTGAAATGAATGAAATCTATCTGATAAAACCCTAGGGAATTATGACTAAGATACCAAACTCCTAATTGGTTTGGTGTAAGTAAAAGGCAGGCTCTAGAATCTGGGGCAGGCTGTTAAGAGCTGGCCTCAAGAACAAATCTTGAGGCTGGAGATTTGACAGAGAAAAAGACACCGTTTGTTTGTTTGTTTTTTGTTTTGTTTTTTGGGCATTTTTGGTTTTTTCAAGGCAAGGTTTCTCTGTGTAGCCCTGGCTGTCCTGGAACTCACTCTGTAGACCAGGCTGGCCTCAGAAATCCTCCTGCCTCTGCCTCCCAAATGCTGGGATTAAAGGCGTGAGCCACCACCACCCAGCAAGATACCGTTCTATATGTTAGGTACAGACGTGGTCCAGAGTTAGCTGTAAGTTGGTGAAGCTCCACCCATGGACGTGGAGGGAAAAAAGGGGGGTAGGATGTCAAATTGAAGAAAGATTTAGGAAGGAGAATTTCTACTGGCTATAAATCAGTGGCCTAACCCAGGGACTAAAATTCTTCTTTCTAGATAAAGCAGGTGCATCTCTCCAGTCTAGGAAGGAAAGCCCTCCAGATGTCTTATATGAATGGGGCAGAGCTGGCAGATAGGTGGTCAGTTATTGCCAGAATAATATTTGCTGTTAGACACCTTTTTCTTGTTGCTTCTGTACATGACCAGGTAGGAAACAGCAGCCCCAACTGACAGACCAAAGTCACTGTATTAACCAGAGATAAAAGTAGCTATTTCTGGTACTAAATGAAATTACAGTAAGCAGGGAGTGCTGGCTTGTACCTTTAATTTCAGCCGTTGGGAGGCAGAGGCAGGAGGTTCTCAGTGAGTTCTAGACCAGCCTGGTTTACATAACCAGTTCCAGGCCAGCCAGAGTTAGTTAGACCTTGTCTCAAAACCAAAACAAACAAAAATGAAATGATAATACAAACAAAAGCACCAAGGCCCAGGGCTCTCTGTACAGTTCCTCTCTTGTAAGACGGATCAGCAGGTGGTCTATCTGATAATTATGGGTGACATTTGGGGAGGACCCAGATGTTAACAGTCCTTTGGTTGAGTCTCCTCGAACTGTGGCAGGTGACATGGCTTCATTTCCATTTTGTAGATGTGGCAGCTGAGCCTGAGAGGTTACCTAACTTGTCCAAAGTGACCTGGTGTATAAGAAAGGGGATAAAGGGAAAGCCTTGCCCTTCCCGCTCCTCTCCTCGGACAATTTACTTCTAAATCCTGGCGCAACTGGCTCCTTGTCACGCAGATGTTCACCCTGTCAGTCTGTCACGTGAATGATTCTTCTTCATACCAGTTATTAGTGCATGGAATTACTTCTCTTTGCCGTTTCATCTCCTGAATGTGAATTCCATCTGCATGGCCAGTGCCTGCCTTGTTCACTCCCCCTGACAGGTCCCAGCAGAAAAAAGTTGGAGAAGCAACTTCAACAACAAAACAGGTTTAACCTGAGAAAATATCAACAGCTCTGGGTCAAGAGTCCAGAGGGGCCCACTGCTCACTTAGACTAGAAAAGGGGAGAAGGAAGCGAAGGTAGTGGAAAGCAGCCCCCCCCCTTTTTTTGGCTCAAGATTGCCATTGCTAGGAGTAACTGGAGAGGCTGATAGGAGAATGTCAGGAGGAGGATCAGCATCACTTACCCTTCGCTGTCACTGAGGGCCAGGAGGCCAGGTGGGATGGCAGAAATCTTGGGAAACAGGCTGCTTTAGTTCTGGAAATCCACATTACTCTAGTTTCAGGAATTTAAATCACCATTTAGCCTCGGTGGTGGCGCACGCCTTTAATCCCAGCACTTGGGAGGCAGAGGCAGGTGGATCACTGAGTTCGAGGCCAGCCTGGTCTACAGAGTGAGTTCCAGGACAGCCAGGGCTACACAGAGAAACCCTGTCTCAAAAAAAAAAAAAAAAATCACCATTTAACCAACATGTAGGAGCATTACAGCATGCTCTGGGTTAACACACCCACATGTGTTGTGACCCCACAGAGGTCGAATATCAGCTATCCTGCTTATAAGCTACTTACATTATGATTCACAATCGTAGCAAAATTACAGTGATGATGTAGCAATGGAATAATTTTATATTTGAGGGTCACCTCAGCATGAGAAACTAAAGGTCTGCAGCATTAGGAAGGTTGAGAACCGCTGCCCCAGACCCTGGAATGGTGCCTGGAAGGATGGTCTTCAGTATCTGGTAGATAATTGAAATAGTCTGGGAGGAGGGAAGATGACTGCCGGCATTTGTGAAAACTTGAAGGTATCTCAAGTGCTCCTCACAAGTTACCCTTGACTCCTTGCACAGCCTTTCAGAGGAAATGTCATCTCCTTGAACTGCTTTGTTCCTTTAGGGCTGAGGTTCAACTCAGCTCAGTCAGTAGAATATTTGCTGGCATGCATGAAGTCCTGGATCTGTTAAGCAGCCCCAGGCATGGTGGTGGACTACCACTTGGCAAGAAGATCGAGAGTTCAAGGCTTCCCCAGGCTACATGAGCCCCTATCTCTCATATACATGATGAAGGCTTTATGTACACCATGTGGAGAAATGAAAGGATCTAAGATCAACAACCCAGTATGGAGGTTTGGGGTGTATCACAGTGGTAGAGTGGTGGCTTAGCATGTGCGAGGTCAGGGTTTGATCCAGCATCCCCTCAAAAAGGATTAACATGGCTCCCCCTTTCCTCCATCATGTACACTTTAAAAGCTGGCCACAATGATATATCTATAATGGCGGCATCTTCAGGGTACAGTGGCTGAAGTGGGCGGATCATGAAGCCACCCAGGCTGTACATCGATTGCATCTCCAATCAAAAATCCAGGATGAGGGAATTTGCCCAGGGCTTTTCTGGCCTCATGCCTTTGCTATTCATAACTAGACACCAGAGAACCTGATGACGATTCTGCAGATGGAGATGAAGCTGTAGAGAGCCTTTGGTATTGAAGATGTGCGTCCAAATCCTGACTGTATAACCTAGCACTGTGATAAAAGCAAGCTCTCTGACCTTGGTGAATTCCTCAGCCTGACTTCCAAAGGGGACTCTATTTTTTCCTTATTAGTAACTTTATTGAGCTGGTCACAAGTGCTAGGAGCTTGGCTAGTTCCTTCTTACCACAACTATGAGTCCAGTACTGTTCTGGTCTGGGGAAGTGGAGGCGTGAAGAGGTACCCTAGTTTGCTAGGGATCACACAGCTGGGCACTCTTATACTCTCAGCCATTGACCCTCTTCCTACACTTTTGGGTGAGATCCAGCTTCCCTGAAATGACTGTTGAACCCTTTGCCGTTTATGTTGAAGGGTTTGTGGGAACATTTGAAGTAGGCAGAAAAAGACGAGCAAGGGTGCCTTTGACTTTCTGCTCTGCGTTTACCCCCTAAGGGCCACTCTCCAAGTCCCAGCTAGCTTTAAGGCGAGTGAGGCTTGAGACATGGTCTTGTGTATTTTATTATAGAGCCGAAGATGCCCTTGAACTCCTGGTCCTCCTGCCTCTACTTCCCAAGTACATTCCCAGGTACATGGCAGACCTGTAGCATCATACCACACCCAGCTTTGGTCTGGTATTTGACTGGGACACCTCCCAGCTTCCCAGGGTCTGCATCACACATGGCTGATGTCTCTTTTTAGCCATGACACAGCCCCACCTTGAACTACTGTTTACGAATCTGTCTACCTCTCCACCTGGCTGGGTGCCACTGCTTCAGCTAACCAAAGTGGAATTCCTCTGCCTTCCAGCCTCTAGCTAAGGCCTGGCCCAGACTCACTACTCAGGAAATGCCTGTGGTGTCAAAATGGGACTCCTGCATGTGCTGAGGATTCACTGTGTGCCAGACCTCCCCCGACACTTTGTATATGCTGTCTCATTCACACCCCACAGTAATCCCTGGAGGGAGACGGCACTGTTCTTATTGTACTGAGGAGAAATAGAGAAGCTGCATTCTGTTGTAGGCCCACTTGCAGTTGCCATTAAGACCAGAACTGGCTCTCAGTCTGTGGGCCATGACCCCTTTGGGGGATCCGAACCACCATTTCACAGGGGTTGACTAACACCATCAGAACACACAGATATTTACATTATGATTCACAGCAGCAGCAAAATTACAATAACAAAGTAGCAAAATAATTTTATGGTTGGTGTACTGGCTAGTTTTGTGTGTCAACTTGACACAGGCTGCAGTTATCACAGAGAAGGGAGCTTCAGTTGGGGAAGTGCCTCCATGAGACCCAGCTGTGGGGCATGTTCTCAATTAGTGATCAAGGGGGTAGGGCCCCTTGTGGGTGGTGCCATCTCTGGGCTTGGAAGTCTTGAGTTCTATAAGAGAGCAGGCTGAGCAAGCCAGGAGAAGCAAGCCAGTAAGAAACATCCCTCCATGGCCTCTGCATCAGCTCCTGCTTCCTGACCTGCTTGAGTTCCAGTCCTGACTTCCTCTGGTGATCAACAGCCGTGTGGAAGTAAGCTGAATAAACCCTTTCCTCCCCAACTTGCTTCTTGGTCATGATGTTTGTGCAGGAATAAAAACCCTGACTAAGACAGTTGGGGTCAGCACAACATGAGGAATCATACATATTAAAGGGTCACAGCATTAGAAAGGCTGAGAACCACTGCTAGGAAGGTGGCTTTCTCCCCCTTTTCCCATTTCTCCCCCCCCTTCCCCTTTTCCTCTTCGGCTCCCTCCTCCTCTTCCTTCATTTGTTTGTTTTTCAAGACAGAGGTTTTCTGTGCAGCTCTGGCTGTCCTAGAACTCGCTCTGTAGCCCAGGCTGGGCTCGAACTCAGAAATCTTCCTGCCTCTACCTCCCTAGTGCTGGGATTAAAGGCACGGGCTACCACTTCCTGGCCAGGTGACTATTTCTAAGCTCCAGGATCCTTAGAGACCTATCACAAAATCTTATTTCACTTACAAGCAAAGAAAATCCCAGAGAGGAGAGGGGACTGGGCCAGTGAGAAGGCCCCTCAGGATGGGCTTTTGTCACCAAGCCTGAAGACCTGAGTTCAGTCCCTAAATCCTGCATGGTGGAAGGAGAGAACTGACTCCCACAAGTGTGCTCTGACTTCTGCATGTGCACAAATACAAGTAAATAAATGTAAAAATTTTAAATAAATGAACTTTCTTTATGATGTTTTTGTACTCTGCACATTTCATACAAATGGAATCATCAAGTGTGGCTTTGTGATTTTCACTTGACCAGCATGAGGTAGTCTGGTCCCTAGGGTTGGAGAGATGACTCAAGGTTAAGAGCACAGCCTGCTCTTGCAGAAGACCCTGTTCCGTTCTCAGAGAAAAACAATTTAGCTAATTCCATTTCCAGAGAACTCTACACCCTTTTATGGCCTTATCAGGCACCAGATACATACATAACACACACATGACACACACATGCAGACAAAATAAAGAATAGCAATTCCGTTCCTTTAGGTTGAGTACTCACATTTGTAAATATACCATTTTGTTTATTTGTTTAAGTCATTTGAGCTATTTCCCTTTTGTAAACAATTTTATCCCCTGAAGGCAGGGTCTCATTGTATAGTCGTGGCTAGCCTAGAATTCACTATGTAGACCAGGTTGGCCTAAAACTGCCTTTGCTTCCAGGTTCTGGGAGTAAAGGTGTGCCACCCTGCCTCGCCTTTTTTCAGTTTTTGCTTTTCTGGATGTTGCTAACATGCACATACACATCTGTATGAGCATTTCATTTTATAGTTCACTAGAGGAGACACGGAGGAGACAAACTGCTGAGTCATCTTAACTGCCAGTTAAACTCTTTAAGGAATTGCCAATTGTTTTCCCAAATGGCAGCAATGTATGAGTTCTGGTCTTCACTAGATCCTGTCTGTCTGTCTGTCTGTCTGGTTATAGTCATCTTTGGGCAGTGAAACAGCATCTTTGTTGTGAGTCTTTTTTTTTTTTTTTTTAGTCATGTAGCTCAGGCTGGCCTTCAATTCTATGAATTCTTGATCCTCCTGCTTCCACCTCCCAGGTGCTGAGACTGCAAGTGTGCACATCCTGCCCACTTAAAAATAGACAAAAAATGGGCCAGGCGGTGTGGCGCATGCATTTAATCCCAGCACTTGGGAGGCAGAGGCAGGCAGATCTCTGAGTTGGAGGCCAGCCTGGTCTACAGAGTGAGTTCCAGGACAGCCAAGGCTACACAGAGAAACCCTGTCTCGAAAAAAAACAAAACAAAACAAAAAAATAGACAAAAAATGGGACTGGAGGGATGCTCAGTGGATTAAGAGCACTTGCTGCTCTTCCAGAAGATCTGAGTTGGGTTCTCAGCACCCACATGGTCAGCTCACAACCACCAGAGGCTCTGGGACCCTCTTCTGGCCTCTGTGCCCATATGCAAAATATCTGAATAGGCACATTACCAGGAGAAACAAAGACCAATGAGCATTGTCCATTATTGATAACTAGGACAAGCTAATCAAAATCAATGGGTGAAGAAAGTCATGAGTTTCTGAGTTTGTCTGTTTCTCTAGAATGAGATATTGCTCAAAAAGAAACTTGCACCAGGTACAATGGCTTACACCTGGGAAGCTGAGGCAGGAGCATTCCCATGAATTATGGGCTACAAAATGAGACCTTGGCTAAACACACAAAGAACACGCTGTGGAGATGGCCCAGTGGGTGAAGTGCTTTATTATGCAATCGCTTACTATGCAAGGTGAGAGTCTGAGCTCGAATCCCCAGAACCCACATAAAGGCAGTAGTAGCAGCATCGCAATGCCAGTGCTCCTGAGTCAAGTTAGGAGGCAGAGACAGGAGAATTACACGGTCAAGGGCCAGATAACCTGGAAGATCCAGTGGCAAACAGGAGACCCTGCATCAAACAAGGTGGGAGTCTGACACACTGTGACACATTCCCACTGACACATGAATGCGCGCACATGAAACCACTTTTCTACACTTTTCCCACTCTTGTGATCTTTGGCGTATACAACTGTTGAGTTGTAAGAGCTCTTTATATATTTCAGATGCTAGACCCTTACTAGATTTGTGCTTTGCAAACAGTGTCTTCTAGCTTGTAGCTTTTCAGTTTCCTCATACTGCCCTTTGAGGGACAAACGGTTTTAAACAAATTTTTGGTTTTTAAGATGCACTTATGCTTTCTCATTAATCAGTTGTGTTTTGAGTGTTGTCTCTATTATTATTATTTTTAGAATGTTGCTGTTGTTTGGCTAGTTGTTCTTTTAAGACAGGTTTTCCCTGTGTTCATAGAGGCCCGGCTGTCCTGGAGCTTGCTTTGTAGACCAGGCTAGCCTCAAACTCACAGAGATCTGCCTGTCTTTGCCCCTAATCTGCTGGGATTAAAAGTGTGTATCACCACACCTGGCTTGAGAATAGTTTTCTGTGAAGCCCAGACTGACCTCACAGTTACAGGCCTGCCTGACACTGAGTGCCATGATTGCTGCCGTGGGCCATCATGGCCACTGGACCACTGTCTCTAAGAAGACAGCACTGAATCTAAGATCCCCGTGAGTTCTCCTGGATTTTCTCCTAAGAGTTTCATTGTTTTAGGTCTTAGGATTAAGTATTTGGCTCATTTATTTGGTTTAACTTTTAATACCATATGATAGAAGTCCTATGCATTTCAGTAGATGTTTCTAACCAATATGTACTACTATTTTCTCACGGAATTTAGACTTTTTTTTTTTTTTTTTTTTTTTTGTTTTGTTTTCTGAGACAGGGTTTCTCTGTGTATCCCTGGCTGTCCTGGAACTCACTCTGTAGACCAGGCTGGCCTCAAACTCAGAAATCCGCCTGCCTCTGCCTCCCAAGTGCTGGGATCAAAGGCGTGCGCCACCACCGCCTGGCTGGAATTTAGACTTTATGTGGTAATGTATTACATGTTTTTGTGTGCAGCTTGCTTTTTTCATTCAGCATTCTGTCTGGGGAGCCATTCACTTTAATGAGGTCACTTTTGCTCATTCCTTTTCACTGCCCTGTGGGTTTCATTGCATTAAAACACCACGTTTTTAGTCAGAAATGATAGCCCATAGTCCTAGTACTTCAGAAGCAGAGGCAGGAGAATTGCTACAACTTAGAGTCTTGCCAGGTTTGCCAAGTGAGTTTGATGCCTGTCTTAATAACACTTTAGAGGTCCTGTCTCTGAAATAAATAGGTATGCCAGGCACAAGATTTTAATCCCAGCAGTCAAGAGGCAGAGGCAGGCAGAGCTCTGTGAGTTCCAAGCAAGCCTGGTCTACAGAGTTCTAGGACAGTTAGATCGAGGGGGCGGGGAGAGAGGGGAAGAAAGAGAGAGGGAGGGAGGGAGAGAGAGAGAGAGAGAGAGAGCCTGAATGATGATACATGCCACACATTTTCAGTCTCATTCTCCTGTGAATACTACTTAGAGTCGACCGTAGTAGTTTTCTATTACAAATGGAACACATTCTGGCTAAGTGCCTCCTAATGTGTTAAGGAGCAAATTTACCTGTATTAGATGACATTATTTTGTTTTCTCTCTAGTGGGCTTTTTACTGAGTTTCACTTCTTCCAGTAATAAGTCAGCCTTACCTTTGTTCTGCAGCCTCACCTAGGGACATGGCTAACCTTGGTTGTCAACTTGTCCTACCTGGGGAGAGGGGACAGTAGCTGAAGAATTGCCGCCATCAGAAGGCTTGTGGGCACATCTATGTGGCATTTTCTTGATTGCTAATTGACCCAGTCCACTGTGGGCAGTACCATCCCTAGGCAGGTAGGCCTGGCTATATTAGAAAGGTAGCTGAACTTTCTCCTGGAAGGGAGCAGGGTTCCTCTGTGGTCTGTATTTCAGTTCCTGGCTAGGCTTCCATTGATGGTGGACTGTGTACTGTCAACTTGTCACAGGCTAGATCACTGCAGAGGAGGAAGCCTCAATTAAGAAATTGCTCCCATAAAATCAAGCTGTAGGTAAGTCTGTGGGGCATTTTCTTTATTAGTCATTGATGGGGGAAGGCCCAGCCCATTGTGTGTTGTGTGGTCCCTGGGCCAGTGGTCCTGGGTGCTGTAAGAAAGCAGGCTGAGTAAGTGATGAGGAGCAAGCCAGTCAGCAGCATCCCTCCACATCCTCCACATCATCTGCCTTCAGGTTTCTGCTCTGTCTGAGTTCCCACTTTGACTTCGCTCAGTGGATGGTGACAGGTAAACCAAATAAACCCTTTCTTTCCAAGTTGCTTATGGTCAGTGTTTCCACAGCAACAGAGAAGCTAACTAGGTCACCAAGACTCAGAATTGGCCATTGTTTACTATTATTATTATTATTGTTGTTGTTGTTGTTATCATCATCATCATTATCATTAGTACTATCATTTTTTTTTGTTTTGTTTTGTTTTTTGTTTTTTGAGACAGGGTTTCTCTGTGTAGCCCTGGCTGTCCTGGACTTACTCTGTAGACCAGGCTGGCCTCGAACTCAGAAATCTGCCTGCCTCTGCCTCCCAAATGCTGGGATTAAAGGTGTGCATCACCACGCCCAGCCTACTATTATTATTATTAATAATTATTATTACTATTATCTACTAGGTGAGGAGTGACAGCTCTGTGACTTCCCAGATTAATAGGTATTTTCCATTATACTTGCATAGTTAGTTACATGGCTGCTTAGAAGCCCATGGGGAGCACTGGTGATATGGCTCAGCAGTTAAGAGAACCAATTGTTCTTCCAGAGGTCCTGAATTCAAATCCCAGAAACCACATGGTGGCTCACAACCACCCATAATGAGATCTGACGCCTTCTTTTGATGTATCTGAAGACAGCTACAGTGTACTTATTTGTAATAATAAATAAATCTTTGGGCCAGAGGGAGCAGAGATTGAGCGAGCAGGGTTAACCAGAGTGAGCAGAGGTCCTAAAAGTCAATTCACAACAACCAGATGAAGGCTCACAACTATCTATACAGGTACAGTGTGTACTCATATACATGAAATAAATAAATAAATAAATCTTTAAAAAATATTGGGCGGTGGTGGCGCACACCTTTAATCCCAGCACTTGGGAGACAGAGGCAGGTGGATTTCTGAGTTTGAGGCCAGCCTGGTCTACAGAGTGAGTTCCAGGACAGCCAGGGCTACACAGAGAAACCTTGTGTCGAAAAACAAAAACAAATAAAAAACAAAACAAAACAAAATTAAATTAAATTAAAAATTTGTTTTAAAAGAAGAAGAGCCGGGCAGTGGTGGCGCATGCCTTTAGTCCCAGCACTTGGGAGGCAGGTCTGAGTTCGAGGCCAGCCTGGTCTACAGAGTGAGCTCCAGGACAGCCAGGACTACACAGAAAAACCCTGTCTCGAAAAAACAAACCAAAAAAAAAAAAAAAA
>JADRCD010190003.1:4550-36673 GCA_019843815.1 Montemys delectorum
TCTCTCTCTCTCTCTCTCTCTCTCTCTCTCTCTCTCTCTCTCTCTCTCTCTGTCTCTCTCTTTCTGTCTCTCACACAAGGCATTTGACATTCATCATAGTAAAAAAACAAAATCATAACAAACTTGTAGCAGAAATAACATGAGGTCTTGTGAGAGAAATAAATCTGGGGATCTTCAGAGGAACACAAGCTGAAGCCAGGAACAGCTTGTGTTTATAGAGAAGCTACATCACAAAGCTAAACTCCTTTCCCTTCTGCTAAGTTCCAATGTAGTGAACTATGAGAAAGCTACAAATTAAGTTAGCTTTATATTTCAGTAAAAAAGGCTTCATTAGCAAAGCTTTCCTTGAAGAAAAAAAATTAAGACTGTGGCTTACAAAACTGTACTTCTTACACTAGGTAAATTATGAATAAAAACTGTTAGTTAGACTGTCAGAATTCCACAGATATAGGATAATCATTATGACCAATGAAAGATGAGCAGAGTAGAAATACCTAGTGTGGCCGGGCGGTGGTGGAACATGCCTTTCATCCCAGCACTTGGGAGGCAGAGGCAAGCCAATTTCTGAGTTCGAGGCCAGCCTGGTCTACAGAGTGAGTTCCAGGACAGCCAGGGCTACATACACAGAGAAACCCTATCTCAAAAATACAAAAAAGAGAGAGAAAGCTAGTGTGATCCTATGCATGTCTGATAACACAATGCACACAGTGGCGATCACTTTGAGCGTTAGTATGTATGTATGAGAGTACAAATGCAAATGTTCACACATTACCTCCTCCTTGCACAAAAAACCTCTGAGCTTGTTCATCTTCCTTTCCTCTCAGGATCAACACATTCCATATCATCCTCAGCCTATCCATTTTTCTTACCCTATCCTCTTCGACAATTATTCATGCAAACTGACAACTTCTGACATTTCTTATGGAGAAAGAGTTAAGGAAAGTGAATTTTTCAAAGCATATTCTGAGAAAAGTATGCTTTAAACTCAGCGTGGTCCTAAAAGAGCAGAATGTAAAAACTCCTCCTGTGTAAAGATGTGCATTTACTAAAGACCAGATAAAAGCTTTCAAAATGTTGAAAGTCATGGTGATCTCTAAGAGAGTTACAGAATACTCTATGTCGCAAAGCTCATTTGACCATAGATCTTGTTTTCAGTCAGACCCAGGTTTTGAGAGTACAGTTCCCATAGCTCTTGGCAGAACCCATTTCTTAAACTGCCAATAAAAAGGGGAAAGGCTAATGTAAGATTCCTAACAGCCTCTGGGATCTTTGTAAGGAGGGCAGATCCAGGTGACTTGCGATTATATCTGCATGTATGTATGTAAAACCTGTTCAACAGAGAGAAGAGGAGGGCAAGAGTAAGCCAAGTGTGACAGCAGCACAAACTTTAAGGACAAATGAATGTGCACAACTCTAGCAATACAAACTTTAAAGTATGTGCACAAGTGACTATCCTTGATGGAGTTCATCCGTTCAGATAATAAGGGAATTCATTCCATTCTTAGGGAAGAATTATGCCTATCAACCTCAGAAGTCTATTGTGATAAGTGATTATTAATTTAAATCCTAAATATACTTTAAAACAAAATTACAAATATAATAAACTAGTTTTTAAGCACCACATATACAGAAACACATAACAAATTTTAAGTAAGAGTATCTCAACATCATAAGATATATTTTCAAGAAATTTTAAAATATAATAACACAAACATTTGTACATGACAGCTTATAGTCATAGCTATCATATTAAATTTAATTTAACACTATTAATTTATCATTTAATTATATTCAATCATATATTTGAACATATCAAATAGTCATCAATGAATGAATATGCAATTCAAAGTATGATGTTTTCATGCAATGAAATAAGATTCACCCCTTTAAAATAAAACAAATTCTATGCACATATAACGTGGATGATACTTGATCCTACCATGTTAAGTGAAAAAAGGCACATTTAGGATTCTGTTTTGCTCCAGTGAAGTGAAATGGTAACTTTGTAGAGGCATCCAGTAAATAAATAGCTACCAAGAATGGAGAGCGGGAGTAAACAGTGAGAGAACTTTAACAAGTAAATATCTTCTTACTGAGGTGTTAGAATGATCTGAAATTAGACATTAAGGATTATTATACAAGACAGTGAATAACTAAGAATGACTGGATCATTTATTAAAATGGAGCATATGCTTTGTTGAATTATAACTAAGCAATTATTTTTAAGGCTAAAAACCAAGTTTGGTTTTAGATAAATAGAAATGAGAGTACCCTCCTGGGTTTGCACTTTGGAAATTGCTTTACTGAACTAACTTGTTTCATATCTTATAGATGTGGAAGATGAAGCACCTTGTTCAGTGTCCATATTGTGTTGACTTACAGACCAATCTGAGTTAGAAAACTGGGCACTCTGACTTCAAACTCAGGCTATTCACTCACTTACAGAAGTAATATCCTTGAAGAAGCTGGAGCTACCTGAGTTTCCAGAAAGTTCTCAGGGATGGCATCCTCATTTAGGGTTTCTCTATGGTTGCTTTAGTGTTACCAAAGGAAAGCTAAGAAGCAGTGAGAGGGTAGAAGAACCAGAAAACTAGAAAATGTTCCTATCTGTAGTTAAACAGAAAAACTGTATCAAACCTTCAATTATACCATGTTCAATACTTTGACCTTTGCCACATACCAAGTTCCTCCTTACAGCCCCTGTATGTCTTTAAATTCCACAAAATAAAATTGCAAAAGTGAAATGATAAAGTAATTATCATTTCACTTACAATAAACAGAATGTTTATGGTCTCCCCAGATTGATATAGTGAAATTCAAATCCCCAAAGTAATAGTATTAGGAGATAAGTCATTGCGCCTAGCGAAAAGATCTCTTTTGAGTGGGATGGGCTCCTTACAAAAGCAACTGCAAGGCTAATTTGTCCCTACAGCCATGTGACATTATACTAGAAAGATGACCAGTTATGAACAACAAAGCAGGCTTTCCTGTGACTTGAAAATGGTCTGCGTCTTGACCTAGGACTCAGCAGTCTCAGAATTGTGAGAACCTTAGTGTTTAGAAGCCACCTTGTCTGTGAGCTTCTGTGACAGGAATCCCAAATCCCTTCCCTTATAGATGAAGTTACTATGTTTTTTTTGTTTTTTTTTTGTTTTTTTTTAACCAAATGTTCTTGAAGTAGTTGAATTCGCTTACTTCTCATGTAATGAAAGATGAAAATTCCCTATGTTTTGTTGGCTCAGATTTGGGCAAATGTTCTGACTGCCTCACCTAACACAAGTCACTCCTTGCTTTGGAATTTTACATGGAAACATCTGTTCTTAAAATCAAGTTGAACAACAGCAGGGTAGTTACTGCCCTCTTATTGGTCCCATAGAGTGAATGTTGTACCACTCAATCCCTTTCCCTTGGTGACTAAAGCATCCATTTTTCTATTGTTACCTCAAGACACACTCATAAACTGTTCTCTCTGGAAATTAGCTTCAAATGAACAAAGACACCTTATCCAATGTCATGTTCCCTTTCCGCTGAGTCAAGCCACAACCAAGAACTTGGAAATGTTGAAATAGGAAAGCCAACCCCTTGGCTCGAGGATCTTTCTCACACCAAATATATGATTCCCTAGAACATTATCCCAAAACTGGCCCAAAGGCTGATTCCTGTAAAAATTAATGCTCGTCATGGTCTTCTATTTGGGGTTTAAATATGGTGTTTGGCATTATGTCTGAACTAGAAAAGGACCACTAAGACTCAGTGTCTTCTACTCTTTCATCACTAGGCCATGCAAGAGATGCTGGCCCTTTCTTTACAGCCTTTTGCAGGATAAACACACCATGCTGCACCTTCAGTCATTCTTGTCAGAGGCACCTATAGCAAGCAAGCATCAGTTCTTTTTATAGTCATGGTACTCTGAAATGGGATGCAAATGACTATGGGAAGGTTCGCTGTAGTCCAAATTTTCCCTGCTGCTGCATATACATTTAATTCAAGATAATAAAGAGTTCACTGTGGAGATTAGTCTAACCAGAGACTTCCAATGATAATGCCAATACTTTATCTTAATCTGTGTGGGTGCTTTGTTTTTCCAGTTGGGTTCAAACATAGACTTGTCATGAATCACAATTTTTGTCTAATTACTAAGCTTACACTGAGTAGCCTTGTGTACTTCCAATGGGGAAACTTCAGTTCCACACTACTAATCGTTGTAACATTATCATTTGCCATATTGCTTGCTAACACCACTGTTACTCTGACTGCATGGAACACTACAGAATGCCTAGCTCAGCATTCTCTTGGAGCAAGTAGAAAGTTAAGTTTGAGAAATTTGAAATTCTGCCTAAGAGTTTGAGAAATTTATCGTATATAGTATATATTAATAAAAAATTATGTACAGATATACTAATATGTTGACATATATATATAAAGGGAAGAAAAATTACTAATTGCATATAGTAAATGCTCAAGAAATGTTAAATTGAGGATTAAGAAGCCTAAGAAGATCCTCACAAAACATTTCAGTGAACAAAAGCCTTTTTTATCTAGTTCCAAAGCTAAGTATATGGATTTTCATCTTTATGAAACTATTTCAATCTGGACTTCTGAAAAAATTATGTGAGCCAGATTCATTCTCAATTTTTCAAGTACAAAAAAGTAACAAAGAGTTAACAGAAAGCAACAAGGCATCATGGCCATTTTTCCTCTTCTTATTGACAGAACAGACAGAAAAAGAAATCATTCCTTGCCTATTAGGAGCATGGCTACTCTGACTCCATAGACACCACAGATGTGAAACACAGCAACCTTCCAACAGACACACTTCAAGGTGTTAGCTACTATACCGACACGCCAACAATGCCTATCCCCTTAACACTGAAAATCTTCAGCTTAATTTTTCTGTTAATACATGACAACTGACAAAGGCTAGCCCATGGTGCTTAGGCCCATAACACACTCTTCCCCAAGAAAGCAAACTCCGTCTCCACCACAGACTCAACCAGAAGCTAAGATGGGTTGGGGACAGCAATGACACCTGAAGTGCCAACACCATGAACTTCAGGACCAGCGAACGACAGAGACATGTGTTATATAATATATGTATAACATATGTGTATATATTCATTCCTTCTAAGTATTTTGAATATTAACTTTACAGTACTCATTGCTGTCGTCTGTTACTTAAACCAGAGAATATAGGAAGAGGGAAGAAAGGGAAAGAAAACAAAGACAGGACAAAAAAAAGAGAGAGAGAGAGGATAGAAAAAAAAAGTCTATTCTTAAAATATGGTCCCTATTTATTTTTCAAAAGTCTGGACTGTAGACCACATTCCAGAAAACAATCTGTTTTACAATGCATAACTGAAACATACCACTCCTTCTGAAATCTACTGGGCAGAACACATGGTCCAGAGCCATGGGAGATTTACAGAGGGGGTGAGTTATTTGTAAACATAAGGTATGAGAGGATCGTGTTCAAAGGAACGGATTCCCCACAAAGGAGATGATAGAAAAGTGCTGAGACTTCTCAGGCTAAGCTTTCAAGAACTAGTCATTCTCCTTTCCACAGGAATGCAGGAATTACTGCACAATGGCTCTGTCCTACAAGCATATTAGCTTCGGGAGAAAACTATTACCAAAAAAAAAAAATCCTCCAAAAAATGATATCTCAACATCTTCTTCTTTCTCTAGAAAGGAAGAAATCTGTCTGCTCACCTGTATCAAAGCCCACACTTGGCACGATGTCCACTGTCCCATGAAAGGCTCCGGCCCATGCTGAGGTAGCCGTGGTGACTGTAGTCAGATCTGTCTTGGTGATGTCGCACTGGGGAGCAGGAATCCTGGCAGCGCGCACTGATGGCATTAGCAGGTGCCCGTACGCGGGATCCAGGGCAGAGCCAGCAGTTGGGTGGTGGTGGTGGTGGTGGCGGTGGTGCATGTGAGCGTGAGGGTGGTGATGCCTCATGTACATGTCATGCATGTGGCTGTAGGAGGGGCTCACCTGAGATGCCAGAGGATAGTGCCAAGACTCAGACGCAGTAGGGGGTGGGGCAGGGCCAGTCTGATGCAGACCATGTCCTGGCCAAGAGTTGGGGTCTGCTGTTGTAAAGGTGCCATGGGGTGCAGCGACTTGGAAGTCAGGATGAACTCCCCCCAAACAAGGCGCAGGTGGGGGCTGGTAAGAGCCGGTCCAAAAGGAAGTTGGAAAATTACTCCGTGGGCTCGAAAGAGCTGAGCTATCTAAGAAGACAGAAAATACATTATTGACATAAGATGCAGTTCTTGATTTGACTTGTCTTTGCTTGTCCAGTGATGTTTTACAAGCGAGTGGATTACTATACACTTTTTCTCCCTCCAAAAACAAATGATGTGATACTGGGCTAACCTCAGGACAATGGGACAAGATTCAAAGTCCTGAAAGTTCCCCGCATTTGCTTCCTGAGCTTCTGCTGTCCCAGTCTGAGCTGAGGGTTTCACCTCAGTTTAATATCTATAAAGCTTCCTTTCCTCTTGGGATCCTTGTGCCTGTTAGTTCTAAACAGAGGTCATTGGTATTGATTTCTCTCTTATCGTTTCTGCCATTGATGAGGTGTGTGTAGATTAAAAATTTTTTTACTTCTTTTAAATACCAAACAAATTTTTATTTAAGCATAACATTTCAATGCCAGAAATAAGAAATTGTAGTAACCATATACAATTATCCTCATCAAATCAATGGTCATTACAAAGAATATATTTTATGTTCTTACATTTGAGGAAAGCTAGACTTGTGTGGTCTGAGAAATAACAACAGTTAACATTTAATGAGAGTAGCCAAATGTCCAACATCACCTGAAGGCTGCTCATGAGCTCATCTGATTCTCACTCCAGTCCCACAAGAAAATGGAGACAGGCAAAAATCTAAGATATGGCAAGCATAGGCATACTCTTCAAAAGCAGATAGCCTGCCTCAATGGTCAAAGGAGAGAAGCCTTCATAATTGCCATAAGAGGGAACAATTAATTATGACTCCAGACTGCACCTCAGTGGACAAAGGAGAGTAGACTTCACAATGACCACAAGAGGGAACAATTATGATCACAACTTGATCACCTTGATTTGGAGTGTCTCTAAAAGTGATAGGTTCAGGTTGAGTTATACTTTTTAGGATCTGTAGATCTTATAGAAAACTATAGTGCACACTTTGAGACAAGAGAGAAAGAAGGAGGACCCTCCTCTCCTCCATCAGCCCACTCAATTCAATGTCTCTATCATTTCAGTCCCATGGGTCAGACATAGAGGAGTCTAACGTGCACACAGCTGTCAATGTTGATCGCCATTAGGACCAACACAAGGAAGGAACATGACATGTGAAGATGTTTTCCAGAGCAAGCTCCCAAAAAGAGCGGGAAAAGTGATAACCATGTCAAATTAGAATAGCTGAATAGGAGGTAGGCCTGTGAAGAGGTGAGATGGAGCTCTGAGCAGATGGGATATAAAGTAAAATTTGAAGATATGTACACAAGCTACACAGAGGCACCCAGATACAGTAATAGTACCACGGCATCATAACATTTATGTGATAAAATTCAGTAAGCAAAATTTGTCCAGAGAGAAAGAGAAAGGGGAAAGGGATGAGAGAGAAGAGAAATGAGAGTCAGGTAGACAGACAGACAGGCAGACAGACTGATCATGAAGATAGGAAGGACTCAGAGGAGTGTGAGCTTCCTGTCCAGAGAATTGAAGTGAATCATCGTAAGGCATATCCTAGGGATCATAGAAAGTTTTTAAGCAAGAGAATGACCAAGTCAGACCTGTGCTTAGAAAGGTCTCTGTCCACCCTATAGATGGGTTCTTAAATACTGTATATCTATAGAATCTCTGCCCTGTAAATCTTCATTTTCATTACAGACTTGTCAACACTTTATAGTCATAAAGAGACTTCTTGATCTCTTTGTCATTTTCTTGCATTAAAATAGAAACAACTTGCTTTAATTCATCTACTTGCAATCATCTTCCCCAATATTTTTCATTCTGGCAAATATTCTATTGATTCTTTATGTTAAAGTTGGACATGAAGAGGCATTACTTGTGCATATGCCAGGTTCTGCAGCATAAAAGAATCTAGATTTTTCCTTTGAACAAAGGATATCCTAAGAGGTGTTCTGTGATAGAAATATCTATTCTCAGATGCTTATCACTTCATACGCTCCCAGGACATTTTTTCTTGCCTCAATATAAAATTACTTGAATAACCTGCCACATGTATCATGGGGTTAACCAAATCAGTTCATCTCTGTCATAGTCTGACATCTTGTCTAAGTTCCCTAATGAGGGCATGAACATTCCTTCTTTCTCTGTACGATATGCACCAGTGGTACCATGATTCACCCTTTCTTCCTGTGACCAGGGATCCACAGTTTCAAATTCATCTCCTCAGCATTACTGTGGGTCTCAGAACCTGGGAGAAATCTGTAAAACAATGCTCTTCAAGAAAGAAAAGGAGAGAAAGGTTGCTGAAGCCCTCAGCCATTCGCAGTAGGCTCTTAAATAAATGACTCTTTGGGGACAATCACCACTGGTTAAAACAGTACTTAGAAATCATCACTAAGGGCACTGTAGGGCAGCTTGCCAGACACCAATCTTCCACTTTGCTGGCACATCTTTCATCTTTGGTACAAAATCCTGCATTCTACTCATAAAATTTGTATCTCCTGGTACAACCATAACCTAAATATGAAAACTGAAAACCCGTGATACACAAAGATGTGCCAGGGATACAAATTCCTCTTATTGAACCTCTCAAGGAAGATGTCCAAAGTACAGAGATAATATTCCACTTATCTGGATAGCTTCCTCTTGATTTGTATCAAGATGAAACTATTTTTATCCTATAACTGTATAAGCACTGTAGATATGCACATATAAATTCATGTATTGAATACATTCCCTACAATAATATTATTGCCCTATATATGAAGTCATCTATTATGATAAGTGAAAATATTATCATTGAAAGAAGAAATCTACTTTTTCAAAGCCACTCTCTAAAAATTGAACCACTCTTTAAAATTCCCCAAGGAAACATAAAATTAAAAGCAACTTAATATTTTTCCTGTTGGCAAAGGGTCTCCTGAGATTCATATAAAGTTTGTAGGGATCTACATTGCCCTTTTCAACAAACAATCCTGAATTTTGCAAGTATACAGTATTGAGTGGAAAATATGTTCATGAAAAAAATCTATGATTCAGGATCACTAGTTGGCATTTGCTTATTTAAAGGAAAAAAATGTGACATGAAGAAACAGATGCTACACTGTGCGTCACGTTGAAGAACCAGCACGCTGATTTCATATGTATGTAAATTTTTTGTACTATGTGACTTTTTGCTTATGAGTACTTAATCACAGCCACATTTGGTGGATAAGAAAGCAGATGAAAAGCCGCAGGAGCTATGTCCACACAACGTTACCTTTAAGGTTAGTGGAAATGATTCAGAACTGGGTAACATTAAGACTGACTCAACTGGGATTCCAGAGTCTTCATTATTCAACACTCATGCAATATTACCATTCAGATGGTGGTAATACTGATAGTCTTACGCATACAAAATAACCTAATTATGACTTTGTTGAGTCCACTTTTAGTAACACATACACATTTTTTTAAGAAAAATGGAAAATAAGGTGAAATTGATAGATTTGTCCAATATAGACTTTCCAAAGTTTATCAAATAATGTCACCATCTGACTTTCAGGGAAAAATTTTGTTTCCTAGAGAAACAGAGGAGCTTGCCCATAGAAGTCAAATGTTCTTTTAGATTATTTTAGATCTAAATTCTTTTTAGAATTGCACAATACTAGGGTACTTTTTATAGCAATTGTACATACCAGAGAGAGAGAGAGAGAGAGAGAGAGAGAGAGAGAGAGAGAGAGAGAGAGAACTGTGAAACAATTTAAGAAAGATTCAAGTTTGTAAATAATAAAAATAATATTAAATGAAAAATAACACAAAGAAATGCTGTCGTAAGTCATCTGTAATAATCTCCTGCTGACATATCCGTAGAGCAAACGCAGATGAAAAACATTAGTATCCAGTATAAAATTTTCTTTTAAAATTCACAGTAAAAGAAAATGTTTAGAGCATTGGGGGGGCCACGCCTCTGAATTCAGTACTCAGGAAGAGGAGGCAGGTGGTGGAGTATCCAAGTTCTCTGAAAATCTGGATTAAGAGTGTCCACCAGGTGAGCAGAGCTAAGAGCAAGTCCCTGCCTCTGTAAGGAAGAGGAGGAGGAGAGGGGGAAAAAAAGTAAAAATACTATTTAAACTCAATTCTTAACCTATAGGTTCTTGATACTTTTAAGACCCAGTCCCTGATTCTTCAGCTTCCTATAAAAAGCAACTGCCAGGTCAGAAAGGGAGTGAATGTGTTCCATTCTTTTCTGTCACTCAGGAATTATGCAAAGGTTGTCCTCCAGGGACTTTGTTGCAGCCTTGCTCAAAATTGGCCTCATGACTGCAATTGGAGCTAACCCTCGGGGCACTATCATGAGGTGAGTCAGGCCTCACTCTCCTCTCACTTGCTGTTCTAACTTCCTGGAAGCAGCAGCCTCCAGGGCCTCCATGAAGAGTCTACTCAGAACCTTATTCCCAACCAACCAATTCCTTGTCTCCTTGTCTCTGCCTAACCTGTGTTATTCATTTTGAGAGGCCTTTCCCACATGACTGACTTGCCCAAGTAGATCTCAGTTGTATCGGCTAACTGATAAATAAATTTATTTTGAAAGTGTAAGAAAAGTAAATAAATGGCAGAAATTCCCATAAAGCATGTTTTTTTTTAATTGGGATAACTGCTCTCCTTTGGCTTATGTGACTATCCCCATTCTTGATACACATATACAGTCTCACACACACACAGACATACACACACAGGCACAGCCTCTCACTCACACTGTCACACACACAGCCACACACAGTCACACACAGAGTCATGTACACACACACACACACACACACACACACACACACACACACACACACAGTCGTATACATATACCCTTTTCGTAAAAACCAAAGCATGAACATATCTAAAACTGATGTTTCAGTTGAGATGTTCCATGTGGATAGGGGGACAATTGCGTTTATTTTGTTTTTATTCCTGAAATTCACTGTGAGGCTTGATATAAGTCCTAAAATATTGTACGTAAATATGGTACAAAAAATGTCATCCCATTCACTGTTTTCCTAACAGCTGCGCATCTCAAAAGACATTTCCTAGTCCTATGGAGAATAAATGAATTCAACTGTAACTACAGTTCTCTTAGCAGATATGCACTCTTTGTCTAAAGATTTACTACAGAAATAGATTATTCAAACATAGTTCAAGTGTAAATTTATATGTCACACACCAGGAGATTATAATAAATCCATATTACAAGCCAGAGTATTTAATGGAGGTGCTGGCACCTTCTTTCAAAACTATCCTTAGATGACGCCATTGACACTGTCAATAGCCTTGAGTCCTTACTCTATCCTGGACGTTGCTTTGTGCTGGAAATATGAGCTTCTAGAAAACAAAGTTTCCAGATTAAAAACTCAACCTTAGTTTTCCATCTGCCAAGTAAGTGCGACATCTATGGAAAAGAGAAGGCATGCCTTAGTGACTATGTTGCTTCCAGTCATGCATGAAATCACTCACGTATGCTTCCACACATCACTTATAATAACCCTCGACTGGGAGTGGTAGTGAGCAGACATTACTGCTGGAACAGTTGGCTCTGAAGAGATTTTTTTTTCTTTTATCTTTAGCTATTTTTTATTTTAATTTTAAACTTTAGGCTCACATACATGACCCCACTGTCTTTACCACATTTTCAAATCTACCTCGGCCAGGACAACTCTCCACATACCTACTTATTGGTCTTAAATTTTTCTCTTCTTTTGATAGCTCACCAAATCCAATTAGTGTTCATGTGGAGCCAGGGAAGTCTTGAGTGAATGTCTGTCTTGACATGAGCTCAACCACTGTAAAAGACTAGGGTGCCTTACATCTTTGGAAATATCACAGACTTCCCTGGGTGGGGCTCGAAGAAATGGCAAGCTGTTCGCTACTATGTGTGCAGATGCTGATGTATCTGTAGAAAATGTGCACGATAGCATTCTCCTTCCTTGATGGTTATAGCCTGAAGACTGACTTTTCCCCTAGTGAGACTTCTACAAAGATTAGCTAAACCTAACCTTCTTGTGCAGCTGTATTCAGTAACACCACCTCCCTCACCAACTTTGTACAATAAATACACCAAGCTTCCGGGATGCTGTGGCTCCCCATCTGAGAGTTTAGACCCTCAAAACCCCAGTTTTTCTGTACACGTATCTGTCATTTCTTTATTTCTTCTCTGTCCCCAGTTAGGTCCAACCCCTGGAACCATGTAAGAGAACACCAAGGGCTGCCCACGTATGTATGTGTATGAGGCCATCCACTGGAGCATGCTAAACCTACAAGGGAGAAACATGGAGCAGAGATTGAGAAGACACCAACCAAGGACTGGCCCAACTTGAGACCCATCCCCAGGGACAGAGATAACTCTTGACACTATTCATGACACTCTGCTATACTTGCAGATAGGAGCCTGGCATAACTGTCCTTTGAGAGGCTTCATCCACCAGCTGATGGAGACAGGTACAGAGTCCCAGAACCAAACCCTAGGCAGAGCTTGGGAAGTGTTGTGGAAGAGTTCAAGGAAAGAATGAGGGAGGTGGAGGGGCCAAGGGAACAAGAAGATCTACAGAGTCAACTAACCTGGACTCATAGGAGCTCAGAGACTGACCACCAACCAAAAAACATTCATGGACTGACCTAGGCTCACTTCATGTATCCACAGATGTGCATCAGGGTCTCCGTGGGGGTCCCCTATCAATTGAAGTGGAAGAGGTCTGACTCTGTAGCCTCCCCTCTTTGGATCCCTTTTTCCTAGGTGGGTGGCTTTGTCTGGCTTCAGTGGGAGAGAATGGACTTAGTCCTGCTTGACTTGATGTGCCAGGGAGGATTGGTACCCATGGGGGACTTCCCTTCTCAGAGGTGAAGGGGAAGAGGAAATGGGACAAGGGGAGCAACAGAGGGATGAATGGAGGGATGAATAGAGGGAGAGAAGGAGGAAGGGAAGGAAAGAAACTGCAGTCAAAGACTTCATACAACCAATTACTTTTTTTAAATGCCCCTTTGAAGACTTTTTAAAAAAATATTTGATAAATCCAATGAACTTCATTCACATATTTCTGTCTCTTAGTCACTGACTTATATTTATCTTTGAGTATTCACATAGAAAAGTGCTACTTTGAGTATTGAGGGAATCAATGTAAAACAAATAGATACAGTGTACTGGCTAGTTTTGTGTGCCAACTTGACATAGGCTGCAGTTATCACAGAGAAGGGAGCTTCAGTTGGGGAAGTGCCTCCATGAGACCCAGCTGTGCGGCATTTTCTCAATTAGTGATCAAGGGGGTAGGGCCCCTTGTGGGTGGTGCCATCCCTGGGCTTAGAAGTCTTGAGTTCTATAAGAGAGTAGGCTGAGCAAGCCAGGAGAAGCAAACCAGCAAGGAACATCACTCCATGGCCTCTCTGTCAGCTCCTGCTCCTGCTTCCTGATCTGCTTGAGTTCCAGTCCTAACTTCCTCTGGTGATCAACAGCCATGTGGAAGTAAGCTAAATAAACCCTTTCCTCGACAACTTGCTTCATGGTCATGATGTTTGTGCAGGAATAGAAAGCCTGACTCAGACATACAGTATTTTTAGATTTTGCAGGGCAAGAAACAAAAAGCTATGAAACACTGGGTGGACATACTACTCCACGTCTATGAGCATAGCGCCATCTCATTGCACATTCTAAGTTCCACTAGTCTTTAGGGAGTTTTCACTGGCTACTCCTTCTGTGCAGATCATTTTCCCACAAATGGTCACAGGCTGAATGCCCTCATTACTTTCAGACCTGTGTTCAGATTCAACTATCTTTGAGAAGGCTTTCATTATCACTTCCAGTAAAGTAAGATCTTGCATGTCACTTATTACATCCTTGTTTAGCCCCTGTCTCTACGGTTAGCAACTCCATGAATGTAGAGCAAAGTACCTTGAAATTTGCATAGCGTATAGTAGACCCTTAGGAAACATTTCTGGCAAAGTCACTAATGAGTCAGCAGATAGACAGGAAGGCCAGATTTACGATGAGACCAAGACAATGCTAACAATAGCTATTAAAACTTGACCACCATTCTCCCTCTGTGTATAAAAGTCAGAGAGCTAATCAACGTTTTCCTCTAGTTGTTATAGTTTCTACACAGAACAGTTGAACTGTTTTACAGTCGTTATACAAATACTAGAAGTCTTCTGGCTTTGGCACTACAGATGTCTGCCTGCTCCAGGTAATTTGTGACCCTTCTTTCTCCTTCTCAGCCTAGGTCATCATAGGATTACACACGCCAATATGCTGAAGAAGGAGCCATTGTACTTACTACGGTCCTGGGACTAATTTATCCGGATGTGATTAATTATTTGGTACATAAAATTGATTACCTAAAACCATCTGATTCATGGAATTTTTCTGGTTTCCTTCAAGTTACTCACATTCTTTCTCATGAGTTATCAAATAAGATATTGGCTCCTTCTGGAAGCCTTGAACTCTCCAGGGCTCTCTCTTCCTGTACAAAGGTCACGGGACATACTCATCAATTAAGCAGGAGTCGTGTGGGTGACTTCTCACAAGCCTCTATTTGAGCTTAGAGTCTCTTGCCTCTCCCTCTTACAATGCTTTCTTAGGCTTGAACAAGTTTGATAGGAAGCAAAGAGAATAAAGGAAGGAAAGAAAGGAAGAGAGAAATAGAAGGAAGGGGCAGTAGGAAGGCAGGCAGAGGGAGAGAATAACAAAACGAAACATGAACAGGAAGGAGCGCCTATCTGTAGATAAGGGCCAGCTGAGGTCCTCTTGTGCAACAGCACAGCCGTGCCTGGGACAATGACGTGAGCCATTAGTCACAGATCACAAGACCCTTGTGCAGGTGGACAGCCTTTCCTTGTCACAGGTACCACCCAGGACAGTTGTGACTGCTGATTCCCGCCACCTTCCTGAAGGTGTTCTGACACTACAGATGCCTCACAAACAAAGGCAACATGTCACTGATTCCCGAACTTGAACTTCCTTCTGTTTACCTGACCTAAGTAAACACAAATTAACCCCCGCCAGTTTCTCACCCCATAGGGCTAAGATGAGGGACCAGAACCTTGTTTTCTCAGAGGCTCTCTCTCGAGGCCCACGGTTGTAAACAATTTGACTGGACACTTCTTGGAACCAGGTGAGCTTGGAACAAAGTATTTTCACATAACGCATTTCTCTGAAGTTATCCTTAATAGGCTGCACTATTTTTCCTCTCCAGCCTTGTGGACCACCATGTTACTCACCCACTGACTTTTTAAAACTAGAACAGAAAGTACACGCAAGTCCCTGTGCCCATTGCAAGGAAGGAAATAATGAATCCACTCAATCGGAGCTTTTTGCTCACAGAGGTACAAACCCTGGCATTAAGTCACGGAGATACTACCTGTAAGAGGTGTATACCCTGTAAACGGTTCACAGAAATTGAGTAGAGAGAAAGACAATGAGAGAACCCAGGCAGCTTTCGAAGTCTGTGTTCCTGGGTCAGAATCAGAACACAGCTATGTCACCACGTGTAACACTCCTAGTGGAGTGAGCGAGAATAAGCTTTTAGAATACGCCTATTATTTCGAGATCCACACTGGGCCACAGAGGGTTTTGGAGTGAAGCTTCCCTGAGCTCCAGTCTGGCCGCGATAAACTGGGGCCACTTGTATCACTGCTTTTTTTCCATGAGGAATTTAAGGGGTGCGACTGCATCCTTTCCAGCCCTGCATTCCACATGTGACAAAACTGATCCAGCTGTTTGTCTGAAAGAAATTCCTTGCTGTCCTTAAAAATTAAAAAGCAAGTGGATATCCGTTCTCCAGGGGCAAGCTTCCAGCTGGAGCCTGGTAGAGGCAGTTGCGAAATGGCGTGCTCCAAAGGGCATCTGCTTTCTCAAATTCTTACCTCGCCATAGGGGGGTTAGCCCCATCTTGCTTTTTGAAATGGCAGATTCGGGATGCAAGGTGTTGGCTTGGCCCAAAGCTCTTGAGAAGTGTTCATCCACTACTGACCCAATGTCTCCCTGGAAATAAGTGAAAAGGACACAGCGAGAGTTAAGGTACTCCATCTCGGCAGGCTGGTCTTTCTCCTCCTCCTCCTCCTCATCCTCCTCATCCTCCTCCTCCTCTTGTTTGCTGGGAAGCGTGACTTCCAGAGAGTCCTGCATCTTGCTGTATACCGCTAACTTCTTCTGGGATAGAATAAACAAAACATGGTATCAAAGACAGTTTGTGGAAAAGCATTAACTAGTTAACTTTTCACTTTAAAAAACAGAATCTAAATATTAACATATGTTTGCAAACTGATTCTCCTTCATCTGTTTTATTCCATCTTTTCCTTCCCCAAACCAGTTGCCTCCCTCCCACACTAAGAAAAAAAAAGTCTGTTATTCCAAATTTGGCAAAGTGAGAGGGCTATTATCAAATTGTATAATTTCAGAGTGTCAGACAGAGTTTTTGTTTGTTTGTTTGTTTTTTAAACCCAACTATACTAAATGAATAACTTTTTAAAAACATGACAGATTCCCTTTGGAATCTCAATTTTTATGTACTTTAAACGATTTAATGTATACAAACGTTCTACTATAGGAGGAGACATGAAAACTAACTGTCCAGGGAAGGGTATCCGGATAGGAAAAAAACTTTTCATAAATGAAATAAACTAAAATAAAAACAGGAATGCACCATCTTATAAAAGGATTTGGCAGATGTGCTGAACTCATTTCTCAAACATCAAACTGAAATGGCAGCGTAAGCCTGTGTGAAGATCCATTTTGCACGGACCATGTTTTTCTTATGTTCCACTCACTACTATTATCATAGAGGGGGAGAAAGAGTTTATTGTGGCTTACTGAAAATACAACAAAATACTAGCAAGGATTAATTCTTCAAATGAAAATGGGCAGAGTTGGACATCTTAAAGTATCTCAACATATGTTCATACCTACAGTAATCATTAATATATATTATCCAAAAAACTGTCCTAAAACCTCCCATGTATGACGAGTTGATTTTTATATCTATGACTTGGTTATTATTGCTGTATGTTTCTAAAAGACAAATAAACTAAGGTACAGAGAAGTAAGCTGCCAATAGTTACAAAATATATGTCTGGTGAAGACAGAATTCAAAGAAAGTAAGCACGTGTAGACATATATTGTACAACCATGTTGGGAGACAAAAAAGCAATCTCTAGTATGGGGAGTAGTCTCCAAATAACCATGATCAACATTGTTTTACTGAATGGAAATTTGGCAGCTAGTTGTTATTTTTATTACATCAGCTTTTCAATTTTTCCAAACATTGTCACTGAGTATATGTGACTTCAAGATTACCAACTTCAACTTGAATGATACATAAGAATACACTCTGGAGCAAGGCAGACCACAACAAGCAGAGGCCCTAAATACAATTCCCAACAACCACATGCAGGCTCACAACCATCTATGCAGCTACAGTGTACTCATATACATAAAATAAATCAATAAATCTTTAAAAAGAAGAATACACTCTGGGTGACAACATAAACATGCCGTATGAATAGCATAACGACAAAATTCAACTTTTAAATTCAATATGTTATATAATTTATTATTTCTGCAGAAATTATACGTGCTGGAAAAATAAGTCTGAACAGCAAAACCAGATAATTGCAAACTCCTCAGCAGGTTTACATGTGTTAGCACTACATATATTCCCACTGAAGGTTTCCTGTGCAATTACTAGTTTTGGAAAAAAATAACCACAAATCACAAGTTTATCTTTAATTAATCCATCATTTTCTTCTAGTAACAAATACATTGTTCTTATTCCAGGTGGTCCCAGAAATGGACACATGATATTGACTGATGAATATATGGGAGATGTTATTTAAAAATATATTTGCCATTTTTTATTTAAAATATGTGTCGTTGTGGTTAATGTTTTCTTATGGAGAGATAATGTATTCCATGGGAATGAATATATCTTATGGATGAACAGGTAGGTATAAAGCTGTCTGGCTAGACTTCTTCTGACCTGCTTTTGTTCAAATTTGACTTCAAAAGCAAAATATCACATTAAAATGTGTTATGTAAATGCAGGAATTGAGCTAAGTAACTTTTATATTTTAATTTTATTTATAAAATTAAACAAGCAGTGTAATTTACTGATTCATTAACAGTGCTATTTTTCTGGGTATGTGGATAGTTACTAAAACCTGCATGGATATAGCTACACATAACTCTGGCCGGCCTAATCTGGCTTATTTGAAAGACCACTTTTATACTGAAATGAACTTAAACGTAATCCACAGAATAGTTTCTGTGTACAGTGTTCATCATCAGACACGAGACTGATGAGGGTGTGCTTTGTCCATATCTCTTCTATACATTTACTTTTTAACATTTATGTTAATTATGCAAATAGAGGAAAGAATTTCTTTCACTACCAATTAATAACAATTACATCCTAAGTAAATTAAATTAAACACATGCAAAATATTTTTTGAAAAACTACAAAGCATAACATAAATACAAAATAGCTTTGTGATAAGTGATAAGGATCACAAACTACCCATAATTGCTGGCAGTTGTATTTAAACTATAGATTTTTATTTTATGGTTGCGCAACTTTATAAATTCTGTGGGGATTTTTTTAATCAACCATGGAATGGCTGCCTACACATAAATTCATATTTAAAAATCACATACTTATCCATGGGGAGTGATCTAAAGAGTAAACCATCTTATATAAAAATAACTATCATTTGTCTAATTTGTAAAAAATCTTTCCTTTGTAGATCCATTCACTGGTGTTCTGCACTCTTATATTTCATATATATACAACGTACCTCTACTTGTACAACTATACATGACAAAATGTCCCCTGTTGAGACTGTGGATATCTGTAATTTAGTCAAAAATGATCCTATGATCTACTAGCCACAGCACATACAAACGCTTATGATTCTACTTGGACTTTCCCCACATTTTGCCCTAATTTTCATAAACTATAGTGAAACTATTTGAATATTTACATTTCTGACATACATTTTGCCTTGAAATATCACTGGTTGAAGTAAGAGTTTCAAAGTATCCAAATGGCCTAATAATTACCAAGACTGGTAAGTTTGAATATGCTTAAGCGTTTTAAGGGACAGCGGGAAGGAGAAGGAGGTGGGAAGGAAACAGAGACACATCCCTCACGCTGCTTCCTGTGGCTTACGCGCTGACCCCACACAATCTAACTTCTCGGACTCTCACACCCACCACGGTATGACCCCTTTGCTTTCTGCCTTTTCTTTGAACATATTCCTCTTTAGCTACATTCTATATGTGTTTGGCCTTTGATTCTTTCATGCTACTCCCTTAGGGTTGCATGTTCTCTTGGGGAAAATATAAATCAACCTAAAAGTTGAGATTAAATCTCAAAGAGTCAGAACATAGATGTGCAGAGTCAAGATCAAAAAAAAAAAAATGTCACCTAGTTCGTCCATTTTTCAAACTGCAATCACTTTCTCTGATATATCGAAATATCAGATTAGTTTCTGTATTCTTCTTACAAGATTGTGTAGAATTGTTTTTTTTTTAATCAAAACAAAACAAAAAACAAAAGAGTCACTGAAAGAGCTCTTAAGAACTGTGAGTTGAGCCTCTGTGAGATGGCACAGAGGGGAAGGGCACTTGCCAAGCTCAGTTTGGCTTCCCAGGATCCATGTAAATGCTGGCTAGGGTTAGGAGCCAGCCTGTAATCCAAGCACTGAGGAAGCACTAACAGAAATTCCAGCTGAATACCAAAGACAGGAGCTCCCGGTTCTAGTAATATATTCTACCTCACTATTTAAGGTGGGGAACAATGAAGCAAGACAGTCAAGCTCAACCTCTTGGCCTCCGCACATAGCCATGCACACAACCAAGCATCCCTTATACACATGTACATCAACAATTATGTGAACAAACATGTGCAGCCATGCTTGTCTACCACACACACACACACACACACACACACACACACACACACACACACTACATAGACACGTTGGTTTGGGTAGTACACACTGCTCAGTAGAAGCCATTTTCTCCGTGCAGTAAGATATCAGTTTGGTGAAACAAGCAAGGGGTTAATAGGTAGAGTTAAGCCTGGCTCACAAACATGAAGGGTAGAAGAGTGAAGGGAAGTTGGCTTAGGCAGTGCACACCCTAGTGATCACCTCAGAGCTTGCCATCAGGCCCAGCAGAAACAAACTGCAACAGCAATGTACAGGGGAAAGGATTTTGTCTGACAGGAGAAAGACTTCCAGGTCAGGAGCCAAATACCATGAACTCCCCAAGGCTAAGCCGCAAAATACCAAGTGCTTATTGTGCATGTGTGGAAAGTTTCGTCCTAAGACAACAAAACTATTTTAATGAATCACTGAAATCACTGGATATTTAGAAAAAGAATCTGAAAAAAAAAGCAAAACAAAAGTTCTACTTTAAATGAAGTGACTGTTTTGTGTTAAACAGAAAATGAGCAAGAAAGAGAGAGATGGGGAGGGAGAAGGGAGAAAGGGAGGGAGACAGAGAAGGTTAGAATGACTGGTCTATTTCAAAAGTATTAGGTTCATAAAACCAACCCATTGATCTTTTATCATGTTTTTAGAACTTACTTATAGAACAGATACTTTAAAATATCTCAGAGATCTCTGGGCATATCAGGAAATGTGTAGTTCAATTGGCTTAAGGAAAATGTGCCAGAGAACATCTTTCCTTTTATTAAATTTTCAAACAACATTTATTCATTTGTGTGTGTCTAAGTATGTGAGCATGTGTTTGTGTGTCTGTGTGTGTGTGCTTGTGTATGTGTGCATATGTGTATTTTCAGGAAGGTGTGCCATAGCTTATACATGGGTGTCCTCTGACCTCCTGAAGGAGCTGCTGGAAGGACAAGAATGGAATTTAGATCATGAGGCTTGAAGGTCAGTACTATCTCATGAGACCAACAGCTTCTGTCTCACTTAATTTTTCTCTTATATGCAAATACTTCCCAGAATGATTTCTCCCAATTTGTATATGCAAAACCTTCTTTCCTTAGCTAGGATCAGTGGAACTCCTAACAGTTATGGATTAGAACCTGTTTCTGGCTACAAAGCATGTGCTGAGAAAACATGCCAGTGGGCTGGCGTTGCTAGAAGATGGTTATTTTGACTGAAGAAACAAATTGAGGCCAACAACATGGCAGTGTGCGAGGGGAAGAACAGTCTACAGCTTTTTACAAACTTGAGAACCTAGAAATAGAAGTATGGGTGAGCTGCAGATGTAACTAGGGCCCTTGCCTAGCATGCATGAGGCCCTGGATTTGAACCCTCGTACCACAAAGGAAAAATAGCTTTAGCTTAAAAATGATGTCTTAGATATAGCTACTGAGTAATACAATGACTTTAAAATGTATATATTCCTAGGTGACAGTGAACTTCTGTGTCTAAGTAGACTGTCACTGGCTAGATATTCTGTAAATCCTATTTTGGAAATGTGGTCAGCTTCTAAAGGACAGACAATCACACTTCAGGACACTGTGTTTGTTATAGTTGCTTATTTTCTTTTTCAATTATTTTCTTAATAGCAACGAAGAGCTACCAAAAATACATTACTCAATATGATAGAGTTGGAGCTCATAGCTTCCAAATAAATCTATTCATTATAAAAAAATCTAACCTACCCCCCTCAAGAATGAAAATTTTCTAGTTTTTACAATGTTAAAAAAAAAAAATTATGCCACAGGCTGAGGAGCAGTTTCAAAATTTGCATTCCCAAAATGTTTTAAACTATGAGCACATCATTAGGGAATGTGTTATTTCTCAAAGCAACTACTTTGAATGAAACAAGTTTTCCATGTATAAATTTCTGGTATGTTTGTATAATCTCTTAGCCAGACTTAAGATACAACCTCTATTACAATTATTTATCATTCATTCATTCATTCATTCATTCATACATCGTGTCCATGACTTCACAAATATTTAGATAGGCAGAATGAAAGGTTCAGCCAGGGCCAGTGTTGAATCTGTTCACATACTTGGAAATTCCTTGCTAGGGAAGCAATAAATAGAGGCTGCCCCTGTGGATTATGCCTATCATAAACTGTATTATTTTTCTGAGTATCTAGTATTTCAAAATTTGCAAAACAAGGACAAACAAGGCAATAATATTAGGCTAACTCAGAATTGTTTTCAATGTTCTGGAGGTGTAAAACAATGCTAGAAACCAAAGTGACAAAGATGACTTGACTAAAACTAATTCAATGAATCTCAGCAGCAAGTAAGTGAACCCATTGGCCCTTGGCTTCCTCTTCTGAAGATAGGCAATGCTGACTTCATTATCCTATAGGTCTCGTAATAAATACATATACATAGAACTGCAAATGTGTAATCTTTTTATCAGCAGCATGTTGTATCTTCAGATACATTCACAGTTGATTTGGTTTCCTGCGTTGGCAACCTCTTCTGATTCTACAGGATACTAGCCAAACCACCGAATCTACAAAGCAGAGAAGCCTGATTTACTTCCAGCTGTGGGTCATCTAGCTCAGCTCCTAGGAATTAGCTATGGTGTTTCTTTAATCTGTCTCCACATGAACGAGAAAAGATGAATACATCTTTGCAGACCTCCTCCAGCCCTCAAGCGATGATATAGATGGAAGAAGAAAAGACACCTGTTGAGTTCAGGTCATCTTCTCTTCCTGCTCATCTTCAGAGACCCAGACAAAAAATAGTTAAGTTTTCCCTAGTTCAGACTACACTTGTAAATTACTGGCATAAATCTGGAATCCGCTGAACTATCTACAAATATGGCATTTATGAGTTGTTCTAACAACAGCTGTGTAGGGCTAGTGGTTCAAGGCACTTTCTGGGTTCGCCTAAATGAGTCGTCAAAGCATAAAACCAGCTGCTGGAAAGAGGTGCATTTTGAAAAGCTCAGAGCAGGCAGGGTTTTGCCCTGAATGACTGCCTTCACATTCTGGAGACAATACATTTTCCCCCCTTAAATCTGCTGTTGGTTGTATATATTCTGAGATTTTAAAAATGAAATCCACTGGAAACAGGACCTGTGTGGAGGAGATCCAGTTCAGGAACCTGTATTAAGTGACAGTTGTCTACTTGACAGTTTTCCTTTGGAACCTGCACATAATTGCTTTTGTCTCTTGGAAAATTCTCTTTCCGAAGATGGTCGGTCCAGTGGGGTGAGTTGGTGAGTTTCATGTCTCACCTGAGGTAGTGAGAAGGGAAGTTAAAGGGGACCACTGCTCCAACACCGTTTCCTTTGATGTGCATCCTCTCTGCCTCATCTCAAGCTGTGGGGAGGGTCTACCAAGTACTAAGGAAAATGGGTGCTTTTTGCACATCAGTCAAATCCATTTTCTTACATTTCTGGTGGTGCTACCTCCCGCTGGCCTGATTTCTTGGTGAATACATGCTCACTCTGTGAAACTCTGAGGTTCCCACTTTCCTCTCTGGTGTGATCTCCATGGTGAATGCTGCTCTGTCAATAGTTTGCTTACTTTAAAACTTAACTATTTCTGTCCTGGACTTCTTTTTGCTGAGAAGTCCCTAGGAACAGGAGACTGTGGACAACCAAAGCTTTCAAGTCTTTGCAGTCAAGTTAAATTTGTGTAACATGGAATTAGAGGAGCTGCTCCTTTTCAAAGAAGTTCTATATAAATCCTTACAAATATACTTAAGTCCTTGCTTACAATTGCAAGAAAATTAAATCCTCTCTGCCTTAAATAATTCAATCATGCAATGAAACTATTTAGGTTAAAACTGAGATCTTACCTCTGAATAAATCTAATCTTATGTTTGAAGAGTAATGAAATCTAAGACACATAAATGTGACTGTTATGGCCATTGGTTGCATTTTATTTTAAATAAATGTTCATTTGCTAAGTAGATACACAGCTTCTTTAAGAAAACATGGAGAGCTGAAGTCATTAGCATAATACAACTGCTTGCAAAGAAACACTGGAATTTTTAAACTTAAGAAAAAAAAGTACACTACCCAAGACTTGGAAAGAATATCAAGCTCCAAGGCCAAAGAATCTACGGTATATTAATCTTCCTTATCAAAAAAAAAAAGCTGATTGGGGTGCAAAGACAAAAAAAAAAATAACATGTTGTATACTGAGGAGACGAAGCAGGTCTGAGACACTGCATGCCTTGGTACAACCATGCTACCTCAGGAAAGGAGATCTGCTGGTCCTTATTCTGTTACCAATCAGCACAGAAATGTGAGCCAGGATTTTCAACCCCACAGACCTGGGTTTTCCCATTTATAATATGTTTCCTGTCCCCTAGGACTTCCCTATGTCAGAAACAGAATCTGAGAGTCTTTTTAAACTTCACCAAGGTAACAATGAGACTTAACCAAGAGACAATGAGTTTGAAAACTCTTTACAAGCATCACTGGAGTCTTGCCTATCAAAGAAACTTTTTTCACCCAGCTGCTACCCTTAAAGAAGACAAAGTAAACAAGTTCTAACTTACAGGAAGCTGACGGTGACCACTAAAATCTATATAGACGTGAAAATTCAGCTACTGTTCTCTCTCTTGTCATCTCTTCTAAAACCATGTAAGTCTGAAAGCTTGACTTTAAGTGACCTCCTGATTTTAACATTCTTAATATGGGAGAAGATTTAGACAACAGACCGTCTGCCTTTCAGATGAGAAGTCCACTGGGTATGAAGGGAATCTTATGATTTCATATTGTTGCCCTCAATTTTTCCTGACACGTCGTATTTCGAAACGTTGTGCTGTTTCCTACTGTCACTAGCAGACTACAAGCACATTCCTTTCTGTTCACGTTCTGCAGTGTCATCAGCCTCAGAGCATGTACTGAGACTGAGTCAAGACTTCTCCCAGGGAGATATGGAGGAGGGCTGTCCAGAGGCTATGGAGAGATGGGGAGGCGGAGGGCCAAGCTGCTCAGAATCTCTCACTAAAGTCTGCCTCTGTAAAGCTCCCTGTAAGGTTTAAGCTCAGCACACAATTTCTAGGAATTAACCTCAAGGATTATAAATATACTCTTCAGACACTGGCAGATTAGTTTGATTGGTTTAACTGGAGTAGCACAGTATAGTGTGGCATTTATATACAGCTTACTGGTGATTTTTAAACATTCATCTACTATCTGCCTATGCATACAGTAGGTTCAATTAGAAAAAGCTAGAAAATAAATTCTTTCCATTTCTAAAAAAAAAAAAAAAAAAAAATTCAGGGAAGAAAGATAAACCCTATGCTTAAAATAAGAGCTATTTCATAAACTAATATCTAAGAACTTCAGAGGCAGGAGTGTGTGTAGTTTACTGGTAGACTGAGTGCCTAGCACATGTGAGACTCTGCATTCCATCCCCTTGCCTTCCAGAAAAAAAGTAAAAACAAACACACAAGAACTGAAGATTCCCCACTTTTGAGGAGAGAAAACATCTAAGGGATCCATTGTTAAAATTGAATGCAGAAGTCCCAGCCCAAAATGTCAATGTCCTGGCATCCACATCTCATGAATGACCACAATGTTTTTTGGATCACTGTCCTTTTGATGTTTCATTTTTTTTTTCCTCCTTGACAAATCAAGTTGTTTGGATAGTTGTGGTTGTTGTTGTTGTTTAATACAGTAAGAGATGTAGCCCTCACTTTTGTCTCCCAAGCAAAATGCTATTAGGGGTTACATCCCATGTACAGAGAAAACAACCTTCATGGATAATAATGATAAAACCACACGGAATGCAACAACAACAAAAACATGTATTCTCAGATGACTGCACTAGGGCCAAGTCAATATTAGGCCCACTTCACCCACGCACTGCATAGTCTAAAAATGCTGTCAGGCTGATAAGAATTTCCTGACTTACTCTTTTTTCCAAGAGAAAAAAAATATAGGTCATCAAAATAAGCTCTGTCAGTAAAAAAGAACAGGAATGACACGGCCAAGTCTCCTTCATCCAGTGACAGTCTAATAGTGTATGGCCTAGAGAAAAATTTAAATATCTAAGAAACCAATTTAGTGAGAGAAGTGTGTGAGTGTGCCTGACACTCGACTCAGGCACTACTTAATGAACGTCTATAGAAGCTCAGCTTATAGCAGAAGTTGAGCGTCTATGTAACTTCACAACATAGACGGTCTAGGCTCTTTTTGTACTTTATTTTTATTTTCTTTGTCAGCTTGTTGGTAGTTTTCGCAAAAGAATGGAATTTGGGGTTCAAACTTGGGTCTATTGCAAAGTGAGACAAAGCACTCAGAGACAGTGAGCATTGAAAACTAGCTTTCATGATGAATGATTTTTGATTTGTCTAATATAGCCTTTGATTTTTCTTGCTGAAGGAGAATAATAATGCCGACCTCTACTATAGACTCATATTTCAATGAAATTCATCACCATTCCATAGACGATATCTAGGTTCCGTATTCACAACATCTACTATTCCTTACTTTTTCAGGAGAGAAAGTTATCTCTGAATATTCTGAAACATCTAAGTCTTCTGCTTATCCACATTCCAACTGATAATTGAAGGCCTCTACAGCATAGAGATGGACCAATACCCAAGGTCTCTTTGCCTGGATTGAACCTACGATGCTACTATTTTGTATGTGACAAAGAAAATATGATCAGTCAAAATGTTTTTGTTTGGTACTCCTGACCACAAAATACAAAAAAAAAAGCTTCTCCCATCTTCCCCATCAAAGGTGATTTTGTTTTAAAATGGTAACGCTGTCTAATTTTAAAGTAAATAATAAATACTAGCAAGGAAGTGGGTTCTTCTCTGTCTCATCTGGTCTTCAGTAAGATAGGACTGTTTAATGGTGAATCCTGGACTTGTACGCTTTCAGAGTTAGCTGAATCTGACAGCCACTAAATCTCATACAGAGTAATAGTCTCTTTCCCAAAGAGTAGCCCTTTACTTCTAGAAAGGGGACAGGGGGCAAAGGAAAAATAGAAATCCAAAGGTCAGATTGCTCCAAGGATCAAACCCTGAAGGCCAGAATAAAACATACAGTTCCTAAGAAATGAAAAACAAGTCAAAAAATTCTGTAAATCATTACTTTCTAACTATATCTAGCTGTATTTTTAAGTTTCGACGAAATTAGCCTACTCTAATCCCTGATTCAGTATAGCCCCTTGTCACAGGCACGTTTTACTATTTTTAACATAGCTCTAACTAAATTTTGGTGCACTTGCTTTGTGTCCACAGAGTAATCTCAAGATTCCTAGTGGCAAGTTTTTCCAGTGTCTACTCTTATCATCTAGTTTCTAGGTCCATTTTACCAACATTTTCAGTCTCTTGGCTGGGTGGGGCCCAGGCATGCAGAGACTCCTGACTACCTTTGGGCTAAGAAACACAAGTCCACTGATGAACACCAACAGGCTCTGTGCTTCGTTAGGCATAGAAAGTGAATGAAGAATCCCTCTCTAAATCCCTTTTGAGAATCCCTCTCTAAATCACAGCCACAGGGAGAAAGGCAATGGATAAACTCTAGATTCACCGAATGTGCCTTACATATGACCAGTGTCCCACCCTAAAAGTCCCAGAACGGTCACTCCATGAGGTCCCTTGTTCAGGAAACCTCTCGGCTACCTCAGTTGCATACTTCCGCCTCTTACTCCAGAAAACGCTGGAATACTCTACTCTCCCAAGGAAACAAAGTATTTGAGTTAAAAGTTTACTCACACAGTCCTAAGCCAGATGTCTTTTGTGAGCTTCAGGGAACTGAATCCTAAGGACCAGCGAAGCTGGGAGCAACAGCCTCTGAGTCCAGGTGACACAGCTCAAATAAGCCCCCGGCCAGGTAAAGCCTTTCCAGTGATCCCAGCCCTGCCATGCTCAGTTCTGCCCTTCCGGGAGTGTCTTTTCCTTCCTTTGGTTCCCAGCAAGTCTTAAAGCATCCTTCACGCCTCGGGACCCGGCGGGGCACGGGGCGAGCCTGACACCGATACCCGGTGCCCCTCGTCCCCGCCCCCGGAAGGCTGCCCCGCTGGTGACTCACCTGCTGGCCAGGTTGGGGCGCCGGATGATAGCAGGCTGTAGGGCAGGTTGCAGCTGCCACAGGGTTGGGCAGATACTGGGGTGCTCCATACGGCTGGGGGTGATACATCACCTCCGTACAACTCATGGCAGCGGGGCCAGCGGCGGCCCCGGAGTCGCCGCCGCCGCTCTACGCGCTGGCGCGAGGGGTGCCACCGCCACCGCCGCCGCAGCTGCCGTCCGCGTCTCTGAACCAGCTGCTACTGCAGCGGCTAAGGCGGGTCCTCGGCCGCCTCGGGCTCCGCGCCGGGAGCGAGCTCGGGAGGGGTTGGCAATCAGCGGCGGCCCATGCGCGGGCACCTTCATTTTCAGCCCCTCCGGGTGCCCCCTCTGCTCGCGCTTATATAGCGACGGGACGACGCTGCAGCCCGCCCCACGGCAGGAGCATGACAGCGATGGGCTCAGACTCAGGCAACCGCCTGGGAGACAGAAGCGTCCTCCGCAGCGCCAGCGGCAGCTGCCGTCCGGTCCCCGGTAGAGCCGCCCCTCGAGCCGAGCGGTGCTTTGCATACACACAATACACGCCCGGGACTCGTCCTATCACCAGCGCGGGCGGCTGGGCGAGGACCGGGAGGCGGGGGCCGGGTAGCCGGAATGTGGGGAGGCGGGGAGCTTTGCCTCCCCAACTCTCAGGAGCGGTTTATCAGAAAAGTTCCACCAACTCAGGTCCACAGCGGGCGGGTCGCCCAGCAGGGGGACCCTGGGGAGGGAGGCTGCGGATTGGAGCGAAGTTTGCAGCCCTCTCCGCCTCCGGGCGAGAGATGCTGGTGGGAGGAGATTGGTATGCAAGAGGCTCCGCGCCCTCAAAACTTCGCCGGTCCCCACCCAGTCTCAGTCACCTGGCGGCCTGGCCGGAGTTGCTCAAGTTCTGGGAGCTTTTTCTGAGAGCATCGACACCGATGATGCTAGAACCAGATTAAAGGAAGGCCGAGTGTAAAGAGAGTTATAAAACAGGCCCGGGGAAAAGATAGGATTAGTTCCTTCATTAAAAATAAACTAAAATGAAAAGTTAACAGTGCCTTGAATGCCCACAGGCTAACAATACTTGTTTCCTTGCAACATCTTCACTTAAAAGGCATATCTTGGTGGCTTGTCATCCTGGCAGGATGTACGTATACCTTTTCTGGCCTTTACCAGCTGGCTTGAAGACAGCAAGAGAAAAAATAACTGGCTACCCATTTAGCTACCGTTTAAATGTGTAGTTTATATGCAAATAGCTTAAAACTTTCTACAAGATGAAATAAAATTTATTTTTAAGAATATAATTATACTCCAGTACAGTCATCAAATCTAACTCAACCTTTACCTCTCTGACAAACAGAAAATTTTTAATAAAGACAAAAAGTCCTAGTCCTTTTCAAATGAAATATCTCTTTGTTTGTCGAATGTATTAATGTTGCACAGAGTAAATCACGCATTCACACACACACACATACACACACACACACACACACACACACACACACACACACACGAAAACTCATACTCTGAAACCATTACACCCTCCCGCCAGGACCACCTCTGTTTTGGGGAATAGTTCATGTGAGTGCATGCCTATATCTCCCTTACACTCACAGGAACTATGATTGTGTTGGGTATTTTGTTATGCCATAATGAGATTTCTTCACACATTCATTATTTTATCAACCGAATCTCAAATTCATTCAGCTCTCTGCATTTGGATCAGTTGTGGTTTTCTGTAATGGTCTTCGTGTATTAGAAAAAGAAGTATCCTTGACAAGGAATGAAGACTGTACTTATCTAAGTGTACAAGGACAAAGTTTTATAGCTGGTTGCTAGGGATTGTGCCCGTTTAGTAAAGTAGAAGTGTGGAGTCTTCTGCTATAGCAATAGATATATCGACAAAACACTCCCACAATTACGGCTGGGGAGCATTTCAGAAGAGGGAGCAGAAAGATCATAAGAATGTGATGATCAGAGAATTTGCACCCGTAAAGTCTCACCAGCCTGGTTGTATAAACAAGAGCTGAACAAGGGCAACACCAACAGATAAGCAAAGTGAATGGGGAAAATTCCACAGAACTTCAACCTTACACGAAGACTCATTGGCAAACAAGGAAAGTTGGGGTGAGGAGAGTGCAGGACAGGTGGGCTTCCTTAGAGAAGGGCACACAGATTGGCTGGCAGGTATCAGATGGTCAGCCTTGAAAAAACATACAAATAAAATCATATGGACTGAGCTTGCGTGTGTGTGTGTGTGTGTGTGTGTGTGTGTGTGTGTGTATGCATAAAATAACTATTAGTGGAAGAAAGGGTCATAAATTTGAATGAGGATTGGAAAAGGCATATGGGAGGTATTTAAGGGAAGAGGAAAATGTAATAATATCATAACCTCAAAAAAAAATAGTAAAAAGGAAGTGAAGAAAGAGCTTGGTATCTCCTACTACCATTTCCTTTCAGAAATCAACAGAACCCAGCACCAGCAATCCATGCCCATCACTTACTAACTTCCTCACTTGCTCACTCTTACTAGTTTGTAAAGGATTTGTATCTTAAAGTACTCAATGTTGATGACTTTTAAAGTCTCCCCATCACAACCGTAACTGTTTCAGTGCAGGAACACGTGAGTGAGTTTTATCTCCGAATTCCAAATTGTTATGGTTGGCTTAATAAGTATCTACAGTGCAAGGTATTCAAGATAAACAAACAAACAACAAAGGTCTCTTAGGATAATTTATAAATTAGTGAAAGATGAGAGGGCACATGGGATCAGCGAAGACTCTACTGTGGAGTTTTCTGTTGTATGCAAAGTGAGAGATTCCTTATATTGTGAGGGAGATCTTGAGTCCAAGTGGACCAAGTGACTGAAGCTAGCATTCAAGGACATCCAAGGTCAGACATCCCGTCCAACAATCTTAACAACTCCAACTTTTACTTCATTACTGTCGTGTTTAATATCTGTCTATTCCACAGGATAATGCAGAAATTGATTGATTCCTTTACTTTAAAATTAAGATTTAAAGATGTTCACTGTATGTATTTACTTAGAATATGAAACCAGTATATATTCCAAACTGCTGTGTCTTCCATAGAGAACAGTCTGAAAAGCTGTCTTGAGCAGAACACACACACACACACACACACACACACACACACACACACACACACACACACAGTGGGGGTGAGGGGCACAGACTGGAAAACAGAAGATGGGCCATCAGCTTGGAGCCACGATTTGTCTTCAAGTTGTTTGTTTCACAACAACTTGTGAAATGATGTTTCACGAGTGTGAATGATGGCTTAAGTAAGAATGGCCCTCATATGGTCATATGTTTGAATGTTTAGTCACCAAGAAGTAGAACTCTTTGAAAGGATTAGAAGGATTAAGAGGTATGGCCTTGCTGTTGGAAATATGTCACCAGGATAGTCTATCCCTTGGTCTGTAGATCAGAATGTAGCTCTCAACTTCTGCCCTAGCATCTTACCTGCCTACATGCTGCCATGTTCCCTACCATGATGACAATGGACTAAACCTCTAAAACTGTAAATAGACTTCCAACTTAATGCTTCTTTTTATAAGAGTTACCTTGGTCATGGTGTCTCTTCACAGCAATAGAACACTAAGACAGTACTATAAATATTCATAACACTAAAGAATTCTTTTTGTTACTAATAAAAGGTTCTGCATGGGCTGGATGTGTTTGCCAAATACTCTTACAAGGAAATAACTTTTGGTGTTATTTTATTTCTACTCTGCAGTGATAGCAAAGAAAATGAGTATAAAACTAAGTTCTGCCAAGGACCAGCCTCCAGAGTGCTTCCAGAGAGAAGGGGTGACTGGAAGGAGTGAAACAAACAACTTGAAGACAAATCGTGGCTCCAAGCTGATGGCCCATCTTCTCTTTTCCAGTCGGTGCCTGCCCCCGTGTGTGTGTGTGTCTGTGTGTGTGTGTGTGTGTGTGTGTGTGTGT
>JADRCD010190004.1:0-12514 GCA_019843815.1 Montemys delectorum
TCCCTGTCGTTCAGATGGAGGCTGGAGCTGACTAGATTAGTTGGTGGAGGCAGCAAGAAGGATCAAGAGGAAGCTGACTCGGGCTTTTCTAGAAGAGAACTTACAGGGCCTGCTGCAGGGAGGGCACTGGAGAAGAGAAAACCCTTGGACTACCTGGATATGTCCAGACCTTTACACCCAGCTCCAAGCTCTCTGCTAATAGAGCTACTGTGATGGTTTGTCTACGCTCAGCCCAGGAAGTGGCATGATTGGGAGGCGTGGCCCTGTTGGAGTAGGTGTGTCACTGTGAGTGTGGGCTTTAAGACCCTCATCCTAGCTGCCTGGAAGCCAGTATTCTGCTAGCAGCCTTCAGATGAAGATGTAGAACTCTCAGCTCCTCCTGCCCCGTGCCTGACGGGATGCTGCCGTGCTCCCACCTTGATGATAATGGACTGAATCTCTGAACCTGTAAGCCAGCTCCAAATTAAATGTTGTCCTTTATAAGATGCCTTTGATGAAAGTGTCTGTTCACAGCAGTAGACCCCTCCTAAGACAGCACCTCACATTAGTGTGCCATTCGCATACCTTCTGTTCATTTAGCTAGCCTCACTTGAACTCCCTCGTCACCACTCATGTATCCTACGTGGAGAGCCCTGATTGGCTAGATCTCAGAACTGTCAGCTGCTAGCTGAAGTCTGGGCTTCTGCTGGACCTTAGGCCTCTGTCTTGCCTTCAAGGTGAGAACTGGTTTAGTCTCCAGGACTCTTGACGCACCTCACCCCCCAGCTGCTCTTGCTGAACTCCACTGTAACTGTGATTAGGGCCAAAACTCTGCTGACGAGCTTTCTGACCCAGTGCTAAGTCTACATCGTACTCATCTTCAAGGACAGTGAGGTGAAGGGGATGACACACAGCAGAGGTCACATGCGTCTCCTCTTTAGAGTCTGACAGGACTTATACCACAGTGCAGGGTTGGAAGGAGCCACACACCACAACCTCCAAGCAGAGCTACAGTGTGAGCCTCTACTCAATGAGTTCCTTGCCTCTTTAGATCAGGCCCATGATACACATATAGGACCATGGGCAAAAGATGGAGGGCTTCTAGAGTGAGCTCTCTCTGGTATAACTTAGCTGACCAAGGGGAGAAAGCAGTTTTGTCCTCCCGGCCACCCAAGACCAACCTGAGTTTTTATATCATGGAAGGTGAGTGCTTGTTTCTTGAAGGAATCATCCCACAGGTAAATAAATGACAGCCACCCATCAGGAAAGCAAGTGGCACGATGTATTCCCCACTTCCTGCCTATGCTAGGAACACACTATCCTCTTCACATTAGTGGGTCCCTTACTTCAGTGGAACAATAGGTCGGTACGAGGAGCAGAAGGCACGGTGACTGTCCAAGGTGATATTGGTGTCGCTGACATGCAGCTGCTCCAGGGAGCTAGCTCTGGCCCTGTCTTGTCTCCTGAGGAAGATGGGTTCCCTCTTAGGGAGTTATTCTCCCTTAGTTTGAACGACGTGGGTCATGTCAGCTTCATGAGGTCAGGAGGTTTTTTGGGGGAGGGGTTACATTTTGGGAGAGTGCATAAGCAGGCCCTTTCTGAAGACAGAAAGTTCAAGATATGAGACAAGTCACAGAGGAGGCTGAGCTGCAGAAAGAGGTGCTTCACCTCTCCTACTTTGACATTTGTTACTTCCTCGGTGGTAACTGTATTTATTTTATTTTTTTATTGCAGTTCATAGTTTGTAAGTAATTTACAAGTAAGGACACTGAGTCTTGGAGAAATAATTATTAGCATGTGATCTCACGAGTAGGTCATGTGGTCACATGGGTAGGTGGTAGCATGTGCTCACATGGGTAGGTGGTAGCATGTGCTCACATGGGTAGGTATAGCATGTGCTCACATGGGTAGGTGGTAGCATGTGGTCACATGCGTAGGTGGTAGCATGTGGTCACATGGGTAGGTATAGCATGTGGTCACATGGGTAGGTGTAGCATTTGGTCACATGGGTAGGTGTAGCATTTGGTCACATGAGTAGGTGTAGCATGTGCTCACATGGGTAGGTGGTAGCATGTGCTCACATGGGTAGGTATAGCATGTGCTCACATGGGTAGGTGGTAGTGGAGACAAGTATCAGATCTGGGTTTAAGAGACTCTAGAAATTTCTTTAGTATGAGCAACAGATATTTCTAGTTACATGCTATTTCCATGAAACCTACTTATAGAGTAGAAAGCTGTCATTGGTCAAATGAGAAAAGTAAGCCATGCTCTACCAGCTAAGTAAGACATTTGCTTGTAAAAACTGCCATAGAGGTTAGTCATCATTAGATGAGGAGTGAAGTATTTTTGGTTGACTTATAGTATGACACACAACACAAAGAAGATATTATAACCCCAAACCACTTTGTCCCAATCACAGTGATCAAACATACATAAAAATCAGTAAGTTAGAAATGTAAAATGTCTTAGATTTCTTTTCATAAATTTAATTTTATTTTTATTTATTCACTTTACATCCTGCTTACTGCCTCCCTCCTGATCACCTCTCCCATAATCCTTTCCTCCTGCCTCCTTCCCTTCTCCTCTGAGCGGGTATCCCCCCCCCCCCAATCTTGGGAGTTCAACAAGTCTCTGCAAGGCTAGGTGCTTCCTCTCCCACTGAGGCCAGAGAAGGCAGTCCAGCTAGAAGAACATATCCTTACATTCAGGCAACAGCTTTAGGGATAGCCCCTGTTCCAGTTGTTCTGGACCCACATGAAGACCAAGCTGCACATCTGCTACATATGTACAAAGAGGCCTTAGTCCAGCCCATGTGTGTTCTTTGGTTGGTGGTTCAGACTCAGAGCTCCAAGAGTCCAGGTTAGTTGACTCTGTTGGTCTTCCTGTGGAGCTCCTATTCCCTTAGGGGCCGCAATCCTTCCTCCTATTCTTCTGTAAGACTCCCCAAGCTCCATCCACTGTTTGACTCTGGGTGTCTATATCTGGCTGAGTCAGTTAGTGGTTAGAACCTCACAGAAGACAACATGCACCTGTCTGCAAGCATAACAGGATAATCAATAGTGTTAGGGATTGGTACTTATCCATGGGACGAGTCTCAAGTTGGGCAGGTTATTGATTGGCCATTCCCTCACTCTCTGCTCCATCTCCTGTGCCTAGAAGATAAACTTTTTTATAGACAGGATAAACTTTGGTTGGAACATTTTGTGGGTGAGTTGGTGTCCCTATCACTCCACTGGGGTTCCTGCCTGACTACAGAAGGTGGCCTCTTCAGGTTTCAGATTCCCAATGCTGTCAGTCACAGCTAAGGTCAACCCCATTGATTTTGGGGGTCTCCCTTATCACAGGTCTCTGTAATATCCTGAAGATGACCCCCAACCTCTTCACCCTTGTCAGTTGCAGATTTCCATTCATTTTCATGTCTTTCTAGCCATACCTCCTAACCTTTCCCCATTCCTCTCTCCATCTGTCCTTCCTTCCAGTTCCCTCCCTCGATCTGCCTCTCATGACTAATTTATTTCCCCTTCTAAGTGAGATTCATGCTTCCTTGCTTGGGCCTTCCTTTTTTGTTCAACTTTTTTGGGTCTGTGAAATGTGTACCATGGTACCTGTATTTTATGGCTAATATCCATTTATAAGTGAGTACATACCATGCATGTCCTTTTGCCTAACGGGTTGATATTCTCAAGTTCCATGCATTTGTCTGCAAAATTCATGATATCTTTGTTTTTAAGAGCTGAATATACTCCATTGTGTAAATGTACCATATTTTCTTTATCTCTTCTTCAGTTGAAGGACATCTAGTTGGTTCCAGTTTCTGTCTATTACGATTAAAGAGGCTATGAACATAGTTGAGCAAGTGTCTTTGTGGGATCACATATTTTGGGCATATGCCCAGGAGTGGTATAGCTAGGTCTTGAGATAGAACTATTCCAAGTTTTCTGAGTAGCCATCAAATTAATTTCCAAAGTGGTTGTACAAGTTTGCACTCCCACCAGCAATGAGGAAGTGTTTCCCTTGCTCCACATCCTCACAGCCTTGGAGCTGGGACTCTTCACCTTCTTCTATTCCTATTATTCTTAGGTTAGGTATTTTCACGATATCCCAGATTTCCTGGATGTTTTGTGTCAGGAATTTTAACATTTAACATTTTCTCTGACTGATGTATCAATTTCTTCTATTATATGTTCTACACCTGACATTCTCTCTTCTGTCTCCTGTATTCTGTTGTTGATGTTCTACACCTGAGATTCTCTCTTCCATCTCCTGCATTCTGTTGGTGATGTTCTGTTCTCTTTTTCTGTTGTTGCATCTGCTATTCCTGTTCTCTTTCCTAGGTCTTCCATCTCCAGGACTTCCTTAGGTTGTATTTTCTTATTGCTTCTATTTGCACTTTCAGGTCCTGCACAGTTTTATTTATCCTCTTCACCCGTTTAATAGTAGTTTCCTGTACTTCTTTAAGGGATTCATTCATTTCCTCTTTACAGGTCTCTATCATCATTATAAGATGTGATTTAAGGGCATTTTCTTGTGTGTTGGTTGTGTTAGGCTATCCAGGGCTTGCTGTAGTGGGGTAGCTGTGCTTTGGAGGTGTCATATTGCCCTGTTTTTTGTTGATTGTGTTCTTTCCAGGGCCTCTGGCCATCTGGATGACTTTGGTCCCTGGATGTTCCTGTTGTATTGGGAGGAGGGTTAACCTCAATGGTCCTGGTGAGGCAGGCCCGTGATGGGTCTTGGGCTGTATGGTTCCAGATCTGCAGGTCTGTGTGGCTCAGGGACCTCAGATGAGATGAAGGTAGGTGGATAGTGATAGGAGAGTCGCTGATGGAGGTGGTAGAGAGGTGGTGGGACAATGGAGGTCTCCCTGAGATAGCAGGCTACTTAGGGCATCTTGGTGTGATCTAGAGGACCCAGCCAGAAGGGAAAATGTGTGGAGAAAGGGAAGCTAACCTGTATGGTTCAGGAGTCTCAGGTCTGATGGAGGTAGGGGGAGAGGCAGCAGGAGAATAGGGGTTCCCCCGGTTTAGCTGGCTGCTTAGGAAAGCTTGGCTTGACCCAGGAGTCTTAACTAGATTTTAATTGCTGTAATAAAGGAGCATGACCAAAAGTAACTTGGGTAGGAACGGATTTATTGCAGTTTAGCTTGTATAGTACATCACCGAAGAAAGCAGAAATTCGAGGCAGGAACTAAGACAGAGGCAGTGAAGGGACATCCCTATACAACCTAGGCCTACCTTATCCAGAGGTGGGGCCACCCATAGTAGCCAACACCTTTTCATAACAATCATAAACTAAGAAAAGTTCCCACAGGCTTGCCCACAGGCCAGTCTGGTGGGAGCATGGTCTCAACTAAGGTTCCTCTTCCTATGACTCTAGTTTGTGTCATGTTGACAAAAAACAAACAAACAAACAAACAAAACCAACCAAACAAACAAACAAATAACTAACCAGGAAAAAGAGACTGTCAATCTCCAAGCTCAATGGGAAGCTCATACCTCACAAAACTTGCCAGGTTGACTACTTGCAAATGTATAGCTTCATAGAGAGTTTGAACCACAAGTACCTAAAAACCTAACAAGATACAAAAACTAGATATTCTTTCCAAAAACCCACAGAACATTTAAACATTTTATTATGTATCAAGCTATGAAAAAATCTCAATAAAGTCCAAAGATTGCATACAACCACACATTCCCTGATCATTGAGCAAGAAAATTGATGTCAAGAATGAAATATAAAGTCTAATGACCTGGGGAGAGACTATTTTATAATTCTGAAAAGAAAGAAAGAAAGAAAAAGAGTTACAGAATGAGGTGTGTCGCACATGTGGTTTGGCTATGTCACTAAACCAAATGGAACACAGTATATATTAGACAGAGGTGTATGAAGTAATTAAGTTTTATGTATTTAAGAGAAAATTCATGTATGTATGTATATATAATATATATGTACATTAATACATAAATATGCTTCCTGAAAGAATGCACAAGGAATTATTGACATTGAATGTCTTAAGAGAGAGAGGGGTACAGGGCAGAGGCAGATGGCAGAGTTTGTAAGCAGGTAATTAATGAGGTAAGCAATATTTACAGCTAAGTATTTTAGGGGTTTTCAAGACAGGGCTTCTCTGTGTAGCTTCAGCTATCCTGGTACTTTCTTTGTAGACCAGGCTGGCTTCAAACTCATAGAAATCTACCTTCTTCTGCCTCCTGAGTGCTGGGATTAATGTGTGCCACTATACCTGGCTAGCTACATATTCTTTACAAGTCCCTATTGAGGATTTTTTTTTTTTAAAAAATATATTGTATAGCCATGAAGAAACTTTAATAAATTCTAAAGGCTACACACAGACTATGCTGTGTTTTGTATTGGATTTTCCACTTAAAGAAATACTACCACAAAGGAGGGCATTTTTGATTATTTTATTATTAAAAATAAGCTCCATTACAAAAATACAAATCTTACAAGTTATTCTAAGAACATCCCTCTGACACACACATAAAGACAGTCTCAAGAGTAGAAAAAGATGTTTTTAAATCCTGGAATTACAGCACAGTATTTTAAAGTGATGATGTGTTAATGAGTTCAGCCCACCCACTGGTGAAGATGTCGGCCAAGCTGCACGAAAAGGAAAGCCAATTTTGTGTTGTTTACATAAAGAATGTTTAAGAGATTAGTGTTTAATGAAAGGGGAACAATAAAACAGTGCAATGGTATGACCTGGAAGCACATTCATGTACAAAGACGCAGGGTCACCACCTTAATATCAGATGAGCGCTTTTCAGGAACTAAGCACAGCCAATGGGATTCTCTGATGTTAAATCTGTTACACAGATACATACGAGCATGTGCATGGATAGTTACATAGAAACGATATTTTCTGGTCATCCACCTGGGTCAATTCATCATTTAAATTATAACATTATTTATCAGCAGCAGCCTAGTTTCTTCATTTGCATACGCTGTGCACTCTCCTAGCAATGCACCTAGCAATCTGAGAGCCTGCCTCACCCCAACCCCATAGGGCTGCACACAATCCCTGATCTCTGGACAGTAGACTAGAGTCCCCTGCTCCTGGTAGCAGTCAGATTTAGACAGTTCCAAATCAGGTGTATCCCCGACAGGACGGGGTATGAAGATTATAAGAGTCAACCTGACCTCAATTGGTTTTGGGTCCACGTACAGTAAGGTAAGCCTGTGTTCTCTATCTAGTACACGATCAGTGTGTATACTAGCTAGCATTAACTATTCAATTGACACAACCTAGAGTCATCTGAGAGGGAAACCTAGGCTGAGGAACTGACCAGATCATGTTGGCCTGTGGGCATGGCTGTGTGGGATTGACCTGATTATTAATTGATATGGGCAGATCCAGCCCACTGTAGACACCAACATACCTAAGTAGCCTTGGGTTATATCAGAAAGCTAGTTAAGCATGACCCAAGGTAGCAAGCCTGTGAGCAGCCTCAAGGCTCCTGCCTTGAGATCTGAGAGTGTAAACCAAGTAAATCCTTTCCTTGCCCACAATGCCTTTGCTGAGAGCATCTTATCATAGCAGCAAAGGAAACCAAGATAATCACGGAGCCCAAGCCAGATCCTCAACTCAGAACACACTAAGCCAGGCACACTTCGATCATGGGGCACATCCCACGCTCTGCTCGTTTTCACATGCTTGATCATGTATGCCTGATGGTTTACTCCCTTTGTGTCCAACCCCAGATTGTTACCGGTGGTTTTTCTCTCAAGGGACTTTAAAAGAAATGAGAATCACATGAACTAATCAATGGTAGAATCTCTCTTTAAAAGATCATAGAAATGGTACAACTAGAAAAACAGAATTACAAGGTGGCTCCTGTGAGCAAATACCTGGTCTTTTTCTAAACAGTGTGTGTGGAAAGTTAGCTGGCCATTCATGCTAGCTAATGAACTTCATCTGTCATAGCGAGGACTGCTGCCTATTTCTCCTGTTAAAGTGGCCGTTGCTTCGTCATCATACAATTGTGGGCATGCCTAAACAATACTCACCAAGCACTCCCTGGCAAAGCAGAGAAATGCCAGTGCTTAAACCACCTCCACCGTTCAGCCTAGAAAACCATGGCTCAGAACGGAGAAAAAGATGCCTGAAACCAAGTGTGCTACAAACATACTTTTTTGTCTAAGCTCTGGTATGGGGCTGGGCAGAGCATCTGTTCTGGTCAGTACCATCCAAACTTGCTGTCAATAATGAGAATCAGACCACATCGGGGAAAGATTGCTGTATGCTACAGAAACTGCCTCTTGTTGTACACATCATTTTCCTGGGCTCTGACCTGCTTCTAGGGTGACGAATATGTGACAGGCATTTTTCTACCTGTCCAACAAAATATACTGTTCCTTCCCACAAAATGAAACTGTATGTTGGGGCTCTATCTAGCATACAGCTGAACATTTTCTTAGCTATTAGCTAGAATTAATCCAGTTACAAGGCTGTTAAGATCTGAAAAAAAAATGAAATGAAATGAAACGCACACTTGCTTTTTAAAGGAACACTTTCTGAGTCACTGATAGGTCCTTCAATCTACCCAGTCTCCCTCTCTCTGAATTTACAAGCTCAGTGCTGAGCATAAGAGCTCAAGTTGTTTTAGACAAGTTGTCCTCTTATCTAAGGAGTTTATGACCTAAATTCCACAGATCTTTCCCCCAGGAAAGTTACAAAGAAAATAAGAGCTAATGCGAATGGTTATTGTAAGAAGATTCCATTAGATATTCTCTTATGTTGATCTGAGATGACATCAAGAGCCCAACAGATAAGGAGTGTCAGCGGATCCAAGGGAGGGAGAGGGAGAAGCATTGTTATCGAGAACTCCAGGAGAGCCAAAAGCATTCAATCAGGAAAAGGAGTTCTTTTGCCTTTTCACATTAATGGTTAAGAAGAGAATTTCACAGAATTCACAAGAGAATGAATCCAGGAATTGACAGGTACTGGCTGTGACCGGCAGCCCGATCCCAAAATCCCAGGGCTAGCCTTCGTCACTCATACCACAAAAACCTTCACTTCATACCAGGAGCGGTCCAAGGAGACCAGAAATGGAGTGTAGCAACTCTGAACTCAATGATCAAACCCAAGAGTTACGACCTTGTGTTAGAATTAATATTTTAAAGAAGAGAACGGGGGTAGAGGGTGGGAGGCAAGAACTAGCCTAATAATGTGTCCCTCTAGATTAGAATTTCTATGTCCTTTGTCTATTGCCAGAGATGGGATCATTTTGTCTACTTGTGGGTTGGGATCAAGTGTGTGTGTGTGTGTGTGTGTGTGTGTGTGTATATTTTTTTTTTAATTTTTTAAACTTTTTTTTTTTTTTAAAGCCTACAGCACCCAGTGTTCCCTGGTGGTCTCCCATCCACGTACTAACCAGGCCCGACCCTGCTTAGCTTCGGTGATCAGACGAAATCGGGCGCATTCAGGGTCATGTGGGTTGGGATCAAGTGTGCTCTTTTTACTCTCATTCTTACTGTGTCCCCACAGAGACGCTGAAGCACCCACTGTGAGCATCGACGAGAGAACACCATGCCCACTGGGGGGTGGCACTCTCCAGAGAGTCTTTCCTATTGTGTCAATCAACTCCAAAGCACCAGAGTTCTCCTCCCACCTCAGATCTTTAGCAGTGCTTTCCTGGAGACCTCCTTAGTCAAAATGGTAGACTGAACAGAGGTGAAAGATGCCCACTGGTGACAATGTCCCCATCCTGAGGAGCACTTGCCATGGCCACATCGTTTCTTTCCAAGAGTTCCTTATGTACTCTCTCCTAAGTTGCAATAACTTTGCTCATGTTATTTTGACTTTTTTTCTGGACTTTCTTATTTTCCTGAGTAATCTTGCAAAGGAGAAAACTGCAATGATGAACAGTTCTATGTTCTTTATATCCCATAAACTATAAGTAACTCTCTGGGCTACCTTATAAAAACTGGGTCAGTGTGACATGCTTATTAAGTGATATCCTTCAAAATGTAGAGACCCACTAGAATGGACCTGTTCCCATACAGATGGGCTCTTCCACCATTGCCACTGAAGAAATCGCCCCGGCATCCCGCCTGAGGCATCCAGGCAACGTGCCTGAGGTGCTAGCACTTTCATGGGATGTAAACCTTTCCTTCTTATACGGATCAAGTCATCCAGGAATTCTTAGTTTCTGCTCATTGAGCCCTGTGAGCATGAAGCCATGTTTCTAGCTTGCCTGGTGTGTCCTGCAGAGTGATGAGTTGTTCCGGCTATTGAATTGTGGAATAAATCTTGAAGTTTTATGAATGTCTGAGCCAAAATATCAAAGGTGTTCTCCTATTCCCACCGGACGGACACAGGCTCATCTCTTGGCTCTATTGAATAGGATGCATCAAGGCTAGGCAAAGTGTAGTTAGAGGTAGACTCAAGCTTACTACCTTCTTACAGTCTTCTATTGTTAACAGTCTTTAAGTTTTCTTAACGTTTTCAGGCTCGACATTGGACCTAGGGCTTCACACATGCAATGTAAGTATTCTGCTAGTGAGCTGCATCCCCAGCTCCTCATCTCTAATTCTTGGAATAGCTTTTGTTTGTTTGCTGGACGAGTTGAGCAGACAATACAGCAGTTCCCAGGCTGACTCTCCTGTTACTAATGTACTTGTATGGTACATTTACTAGTGAACAAATGTTGCTACACTCTCAGTAAATACAGTCCGCAGTTTATGGAGGCACCTGCCATCCTTTTCTCTTCCAGTATACCACTGGAGTCCACACTGCATTCATCTTTCCCGAGACTGCATGTTGTTATAGAAGTGCCCCGAGTCTCCTTAGTTCTAACACCCTTGCGATTATGAATAGTGACCAGGCCTTGGCTCAGTGTTCCCCCACCAGAATGTGCTTGATGTTTTTCTCCTGGCTAGAATGGAGACATAGAATCCTGGGGAAAGGATCACAAGTGTAAAGTATGGGTTTTATTACATCCCACGCATGGTGTGGATGAGCCACATGACTGATTGCTCTGAATAATGGCTTTGACGGCTGGCTGAAGCCCTGTGTGCCGTGTTTCCCACTGTACAGTTATACAGTCTGCCCTTCTATAGGTGTCCTTTGAGCAGTGCCCATTACATAGCTCACATGCAGTCCTTGGAGAACAAACGGCACCAATCTACTGCCTTAGGAATTTGACAGTTTTTATCATCCCAACCTGTTCCCTACAAGGGAGTTTCTACCATGCTTCCTCTTTAGCATGTGAGCTTCTAATTTGGTGTTGGATAGGAATTTGATTAGCCATCCCAAGCTACATGCCTCCACTGTAGGCCAAGGTTCAAGAAAGAAACCCCTCACCTATCTGACTTCTCTACGGAAGGGGAGAAGTTACTCCCTTAGAGACTAATACAGTTGGGTATGGCTCCCTAAATATGAAAGGAGGGGCCATGTGCTACCGAGTGGTCCAAATGGCAAAAGTCTATAATACCTCTCCCTAAGACAATTTAGAAGCCTGACCAAGAGATATCCAGGATTCTCTCACAGTAGCTTCTGAAGATGGGCTGAGAGTTGCACTGGGGAAGCTGGCCTGTGTTTGAAGCTTAGGTAAAACTCCTTACATGCGTATCATCTTAGAGCAGCGGTTTCCACCCTTCCCAACTCTGTGATCCTTCAATACAGTTCCTAAAATTGTGCTGACCCCAACCATAAAATGATTTATATTGCTACTTCATCCCTGTAGTTTTCTACTGTTATGAACCGTAATGTAAATATCTAATATACAACTCCTGTGACAGGATTGTTTGACCCCCCAAAGGGGTTGCAGTCCACAGATTTGAAGAGTTATTACTCTCTAAATCTCATCCTGCTAGGTTCATCAGACGAGCCTAGCAAGTTTCATGTGGGGATCAAGTTAAGCAATACATGGAAACTCAACGGATTCTTCGTAGATTACTATGGACTGGTTGATCCCCACCCTCATGTCAAAAATAAGTTTTGAAGATCTATGGGAGAATTTCTGTATCATCTGAGCTCATACTAGCTCAGAGCTTTGGGTTAGTATTGTTACCAGCAATCTCCTGTCATTCCCCTGGCCTCACCCCTGCACACTTGTCTGCTTCCTATAGAATTGGAACCTTCCTTATTTCAACATCATAGCATATACTAGCCATGCAACACACACACACACACACACACACACACACACACACACATACACACACACACACAATTCTACTGAATGTCTGAGAACAACTGGAAGTAATGAATCACATATGGAGGAATAAAAATTCTGTGGCATTACTGCTAAAGCCAATGGCTCAGAGTCCATCAGAAGAATTCCCCCATCTAAACTTTCCAGCATTTGATGTTTAACTATAGGCTAAGGATACTTCTGCCTTTTCCCTCTGCCCTCTAGCCTTTGCCCTCTGGCCTCTGGCCTCTGCCTTTGTACACTCTTTGTTTTCTACTTCTACTCTCTTGTACCTGCTTCTCCTCCAAGGAAGCTGTAAAATCTATTAGAAGAAGAAGGAGGAGGAGGAGGAGGAGGAGGAGGAGGAGGAGGAGGAGGAGGAG
>JADRCD010190005.1:15265-32710 GCA_019843815.1 Montemys delectorum
CTTCTTCTTCTTCTTCTTCTTCTTCTTCTTCTTCTTCTTCTTCTTCTCCTCCTCCTCCTCCTCCTCCTCCTCCTCCTCCTTCATCATTATCATTATCTATCATCTATTTATCATCTATCTATCTATCTATCTATCTATCTATCTATCTATCTATCTATCTATCTATCTCCTATCATTTTTTGATAATAGCCATCCGAAATGGGGCAGAGTGACGGAGTCTTCTTGTACTTTTGGCTTGCATTTACCTAATTCTATTGAGCACTTTCCACCATACATTTACAAGTCATCTCTATTTCTTCTTTTAAGAAGTACCAATTCAGATCATCTCTCCTTTTCAATTTGATTTATTTACATTTTGTTGTCATCTGAATTCCTTATATGCTCTTCTGATGAACAATTACCATTCTGTAGGTCATCTCTTTGCTTTGTTAATTGTTTCATATGCTGTGCAGCAATTTAATTTGATCTAGTCTCATTTCCGTGGGTTTTGCTTATTTCTTTGTGTTTTTAGAGTCCCATCTAGAAAATCATTGCCTGTATCAGTAGTTTGTAATATTTTCTCCATGTTTTCTTCTCATAGTTGCATACTCTCTGGCTTATATTAGAATCTTTAAGATGTTTTGAGCTGATTTGAGTTTAATTCTATTAGTTATTCTTTTCATTGTTGCACACAATACCTGAGAAAAAGAACTCTGGGAAGAACTGTTTATTTTGGCTCACAGTTGGAGTTTACAGTCCATCATGGATATGAAGGCAGGTGTGGTGGTTTGAATGAGTCTGACTCCCATAGATTGTGTTTGAAGGCTTGGCCCACAGGGAGTGACACTATTGGGAGCTGTGTCCTTGTTGGAGTATATGGCCTCCTTGCAGGAAGTGTGTCACGGTGCAGGTGGGTTTTGTGGTTCTATGCTCAAGTTCTACTCGGTGTGGAAGAGTCAGTCTCTTCCTGGCTGGCTTCAGATCAGGATGTAGAACTCTCAGCTCCTCCTCTAGCACCATATGTGCCTGCTCACTTCTGTGCTTCTTGGCATGATAATGGACTGAACTTCTAAAATTGTAAGCCAGTTCCATTTAAATGTTTGCCGTTATAAGAGTTGCCTTGATCATGGAGTCTCTTCACAGCAATGACACCAGGACATAAGACACCAGGACAGCAGAAGCATGAAGCAGCTGGTCACATTGCATCCACAATCAGGAAGCAGACAGTATGAACACATGATCAAAAATGCTTAGTTATTTCTCTCCTTTCTATGTAGACTGGGGCCCTAAAGTTACACTTAGTGTGTGTCTTCTTACCTTATCCCAATCTAGTTGATTCCTCACAGATGTGACCAGAGGTTTGTCTCCCTTAAGATTCTAGGTTCTGTTAAGTTGGCAATCAAGATTAATTATCACGAGTTAAAATTCATTTATCTGCATATTGATATCTAGTTTCCTAGACCTGTTTGTTAGAGGTTGCTCTCTGTCTCTGTCTCTCTCTCCCTTTGGCTGTAGCCATGTTGGTTTATTTATTTTATGGTCCCCTTTTTTTATCCTTGCATCATGCTGTTTTGTTACAATGACTCTGTAGTCTGTCTGCAAATCAGGTATTATAATGTACCATCAATGGTGTTTTTGCTTAAGATGTCTTGGGCAATTGGATCTTCTGTGTTTTCATATGAATTTTTTTCCAATTATGTAAGTATTTTATTTATCACCAAAGAAAAAAACACAGCAGCAAATTCCGTGTTGGCTTCAATAAGACCAAATGGTTACCCTTTTTTAACACAGCTACTACACTCCAAAATTGAAGTCAACACAGTCATCACTACAAATTGCTTGTTGAAATAATCTATCCTGAAGAAAGAAAATTAGGAAAAAGAATTTAAACAATTCCTCCAAACCACACATTTATAAATATTGTCATATTTAAAATGCTTGAAAGGCATGAATTAGTGGAAAAGCAGTTTTCTTTTGGCAACAGAAAAAAGAAACCTACAACAGTTTACCAAATGCTCTAGCAACCCAATGCTGTACTGTTCTGGATCTGCACTTGAGCAGCATCGTCATGATGATGACTAAAAAATGCTTTATACTCACCTCTCTCAAGTGAAGTCTACAGAAAACCCCATTACAACCAGTGTTTGTAATGTCTACTGCACTGATCAGAAGCTACAAACTGCCTACATGTAGTTAATAGTAAAAACCTAGGAAGGTATGTTCCCACTTCTATTGATGGGAAAGCTGTCAGATCAGTTGGCTTAAAGGGTTTTCAAATGTTTCAAGAGAACCTTACCTTATTCCAAATTAATATCTGATACTTCACAATCAAAACAAAACAAAAAGATCAACTGTATACCAAGATAAGGTGTTTACACCTGAAAGGTTTTTATTTTTAGTTTTTTTTTTTTTTTTTTTTTAACAAATGATTGATGAAATAATGCAACACCTTAAGTTCCAGAGAATGGCGTGGTTTTCCAACCTCCTGTGAATACAGCGCATGACCAGCCTATTGTACATGGTTAATGCAAGTTCATGCTTTTTGTGTTACGGTGAGACGACATTAGAGAGTTCAATTTAGACTGGTTGAAGCACAACTATAATAATCCTTGAATGTGATCAACCCTTTCATATGAATTTTTAAGGATTGATCCCCTCTTCTATTTTTGTAAAGAAGGCTGATATTTTGATGATCATTATAAGTAAGTAACATACTTATTTGAGTAGTTTGGACATTCTCTAAAGATCTTCTGATTCATGGAGGTGATGGGCCTTTCTGTGTTTTAGTGCCTCCTCAGTTCATTTCTTCTGTGCTTTGTAATTGCCATTATAGAACCCTTAACTTCCTTAGATAAGTTTATTCATAAGTGTCTGATTTTCCTGAGGATATTATGAATATAATTTGTTTCAGGGCTTCATTTTGGCAAATTTCATTAATAGTGTATAGAAAAGCTACTGAATGTTTTATGCTAACCCTGCTACTTAACTGAACTTATCTATTAAAATAATCTTTTGGTTTTCTATGTATAGAATCATATCATCTGCAAAGAGGGATATTTTGGCTTCCTCCTTCCCTATATTCACATACATTTAATTTTTCTTGCCCAATTGCTCTAGATAAATTTAAACTATATATTGAATATAAATGTTAATATTGACACCTTTGTTTTGTGGTGTTAGAGGAAATAATTTATTTTTTTAATTTGGGTTAGTTATGGTTTATCATATATGTAATATTTGGTTTACAGATTTTCATGATAAATGTATAATGGATTTCGCTATTTTTACATTTATTTGGAGGATTATATTGTCTTTATCCTTCATTTTTATCTATTTGTGTGATACATTGAGTTGGATTTTCATATGCTGAACCATCCTTGCAATCTTGGAGTGAAACCAACTTGACGATGGTGTATAATCATTTTGATGTGCTGTTCAATCCGATTTACCAGTATTTTACAGAATTTTTTGTATTTATATATTTTTACAGTTATTGGTGTCTAGTTTTCTTTTTTTTGTGCATCAGTTTGGTAGAAAGCGAATAAGAGGTTTCTCTTTTTCAGTTTTGTGGAATAGTTTAGGAAGCAGTGGTGTTACTTCTTTTAAAATATAATGAGATTCAGCAGAGAGATTGTCTGGTCCTAGAATTTTCTTTTGGGGTTTTAAATTATGATTCAATAACAGAATTGGATATTTTCTGTTTAGGACTTTATCTTTGTTAATTTTATTTATCTTTTCATAGAAATAGTCTTTGTTTTATTGACTGAAAGCACTATTTTTAAAACTATTTTATTTAGTTTTGATCTGGCTTATATTATATTTTTCTACTAATTTTGGGCTTTTTTGTTCCTGTATTTAAGCCACCAGCATACATCGGCAGGTTGTTTATTTGAAGTATTTCTCTTTTGTTAGTATAAACACTCATTGTTACACTTCCGTCTTACTGCTACTTTTGCTGTATCCCACTAGTTTTCATATGCTGTATTTCCATTTTCCTTCATTGCAAGAAATTCTGTTTGCTTTTCTGAGTTCTTCAATATTCATAAGCACATTTTTCAGTCTCCATATAGCTGTATACTTTTAAAGTTTTTTTTAAAAATATGGACTTATAGATTAATTTTATTTTTATCGGAAAAGACATTTTTTTTTGAGACAGAGTCTCATTATGTTTCTCTGGCTGGCATGAAGTTCTCTGTGTAAGCAGGCTGGCCGTGAAATCACAGATACCTACCTGCCTCTCCAAAGCACTGGGATAAAGTGTGTGCCTAGAGTATGAATTTAATTGATTGTGTGATTAAGAATTATTTTCTTGGGCTGGCAAGATGGCTCAGCGGGTAAGAGCACTGACTGCTCTTCCGAAGGTCCTGAGTTTGGATCCCAGCAACCACATGGTGGCTAACAACCACCCATAATGAGATCGGACGCCCTCTTCTGGTGCGCCTGAAGACAGCTACAGTAAATTACGCTGGAGAGAGTGGGGCTGGAGCCAGTGGGGCTGGCAGAGGTCCTGAGTTCAACAGCAGCCACACATATGATGGCTCATGGCCATCTGTACAGCTACAGTGTACTCATACACATAAAATAAATAAAATAAATAAAATAAATCTTAAAAAAAAGAATTATTTTCTGGCTTAACATGCTTTCTATTTTAAGCAGTGTTCTATGCACTGATGACATTTGTATACTTTATGGCAGTAAGAGAGACTGTTCCATAACTATCTGCTAGCTCATTTGATAGTATAGATTAACTCTGATGTTTCTTTGCTGATTTTTAAAAATATTTACCTCATTTTATTCATGTATATTTGTCTGTGTAAGTATGTTATGCTCTCTACTATTAGTATTGAACTATAGCTCTCTCTTTAAGTAGAACAGTTGTTGATTTATAAAATTAAATGCTCTTTCTAGGCAGTGGTGGTACACACTCTGGAGGCAGAGGCAGAGATATCACTAAGTTCAAATCCAGCCAGTTTACACAGAGAAATTTTGTCTTGAAAAACCAATAAACAAATACAAGAATGTAAAAATAGTAAACAAATTAAATGCTTCAGTTCTAAGAGTGTGTATTTAGCTTTTTATAACTGTGACCAGAATACCTAACAAAACAAAGAGAATCTTCATCTCTCTTGGGTCACAGCTTCAGTGTTCAGTCCATCATTGTGTGACTCTCTGTACTTAGTAGTGTGTCATGGCTGCAGGATTGTACAGTGGAGAAGTTTTCTTCACCTCTTTGTCTGTGGGAAGTAGAGAAGAAGTGAGAGAATGATAAACCCTTCAGCAGCTATCAATTGCTAATTGCTCCTCAGGAGTGGAACTTTCTGATTTTTCCCCCGTCCATGTGGATTATCTAGCCTGATTTTGTATAAATCTTGTACATGTGGCCACAGATCCTATGAGCTCATGTGTGCAGCAGCCCTCTCATGCACAGAAAACAGCAATTTTTTTTATAATCACTGAGTACTTCTACTTCTTACAGTCTTCCTGCCCCTCCTCTGCAATGGTTCCCATGCCCTATGAAGATGGAATGGTATTAATATCCCAGATAAGGCTCAGCACTCCTCAGTCTGTGTTCTCTGCACAGTGACCAGTTGTCAATCTACATATTAATAGGCATTTGCAGAAAACAATATATACAAAACAAAAACCCTTCTTGGATGAGGGCTGAGAAATGCCACAGGCTATGGGTACGAAGACAATTGCAAAAAATGTTGGCATAGAGTGAGGAAAGGGAATGACTTAGGCACTGTTGGTGGGAATATAAACTGGTGTGGAAATCAGCATGGCTGATTCTTGAAAGGTCATAATAAATCTACGATATGATCCAGCTATACTACTGTTGGGCATATAAGCAAAGAACTCTGTACCTACTATATTGATACTTGTTCACTCATATTTATCTTCTCTACGCAATAGACAGTAAGTAGAAGCAGCCTCAATGTCCATCAGTGGATGAATGTATCATAAAAATATGGGACATGTTAACAATGGAATTTTATTCAATTGCAAAGAAACGTGAAGAAAAATAATAAAATTTAAGAATGGATATAGCTATAAATAGTCATCCCTGGTGAATTAACCTAAACCCAGAAAGTCAAATGCCACACATTATCACTTGTGGTAGCATTTGGAGAAAAGTTGTTGAATGATCAGAGCCCAGTCATCTGTTCTATGGGAGCTTTGGAGAGCACTGAGAGAAATGCAGCCGATGTAGGCCTGTTTTGTGAAGTTTCAGAGGAAAGTTTGAGAGTGCCCTAAAGACTATATTGGTGCTGTTCATGCAATGTTTTAAATTGAGAATACATGGTTCTGATAAGCTAAGGCTGAAGAATTAACTGTGGTTAAGGAGAGACTAGCACCACTGAAGTAAACCTCTGGTTTACTGGGACCATTTACCCTGGTTCGCTGTGGATGAGAAATCAGCTGTGATTAAGAGGAGGGCAGTATCATTAAGGTGAACTGTTCCCTCAGTGTCAGTGCATGGAATCTGTGATCCAGAGGGAGCCAAGGCTGCATCTCATGCTGGTAGCCAACTTGGTGATATGTTAGAGCCATATGCTATGGGTTTGAATAGCATAGATGTTGCAGGATTGAAGATGTCACGGAGAATGTTTGAGGCTTGGCTTTATGTGGCAGGGTTTGAGTTCCTGAAGAGTGACCAGGACAGGTCACTGGTGAAGATGCATTCTCAGTTGTAGTGGACACCCAGGAATGAAAGTATGGAATGAGGCTGAGAATTGTTTTTGAGTCAGGATTTGAGTCTGTGAAGAGGCAAGAGAAGCTCTAGTGAAGGTGTAGCCTCAGCTTCAGTAGAGACCCCAGGATTTGGAGATGCCAGTACCATGAGATGACTGCCAAGTACAGCATCAGGAATAGGATGGGTCCATTGAGATCTTATGAGGCAAGCTATGTTGGTATGGATGGCAGAGACAGAAGAAGATAGCCTTGCAAAGCCTTTGGAACTCAGGTGATCTTTACTGAGTCCCAGATATCTGACACTGAGCTCTACCCTGTTGGACTTCCATTTGCTTTGCTTTGACTGTGACTGTGCCCTGGTTGTTCCTTCTTGTTGTATAAAGGCATGTAGCTTGTTTTGATTTAACAGGAACCTAAGACTTTAGGTATTTTGGAGAGACACTGGATATTTTAGAGAGGCTTAGGATATTTTTAGAGAGATGTTGGATATTTTAGGGATACTCCAGATTTTTCAGAGACAATTTTGAATATTTTAAAGGGACTTTGGACTTTCAAATGTTGAAAAATTTAAAGATTATGAGACTTTTATGTTGGAATGTTTTAAATTGTCATATTAATTTTAATATGACATTTTTGGTTCAAGAAAAAAGGAAAAGTTATAGTTTAATAGTGATGTGTTTGTGTGTCAGGTTGACAAGTAGTCAGTTGTCCTCTTTTTGTTGCTGTTAACTTAACATAAGTTAGAGCTATCTGGGAAGAAGGACCTCAGTTGAGGAAATGCTTCCCTCCAGATTGCCCGTAGTTGAGATTGTAGGGTATTTTCTTGATTAATAATTGATGTGGGAGGGCTCATCACACTGTGAGTGGAGTCAATGTTATGCAAGTGACCTTGGGTTGTATAAGAGCTAAAGATAGAAAAAGCCAGTAAGCAGCATCCTCCTTGCTTTCTGATTCAGATCCTGCCTTCAGGTCCCTGCCTGAGTTCCCTCAATGATGGAATGTGACTTGAGTATAAACTGCAATATATTGTATTTAATCATAACAATAACAATAGAAACCCAGCTATGACATCTCTCCTATGTGGATGCTAGCGTTGAATATTTTTATATGTGTGTTTAAATTGGTGTATCTATAGATTATGGGAGAGTAGTAAGGGGCCATGGTGGTTGAGGTCAAGAGAATAGAACGAAAATAGTGACAAGGAGGAAAGGGAATAATACCACAGGAATGGCTGAGTGTGGAGGAGGGCGTGCTGGGAGGGAACTAATAAAGTTAAAGATTTTGAAAAAGTCATAGGGAGGTCTACTAGTTCAGACGCTTCCTAACATACATGCACACCTAAAGGAGTTTAAATGGAGTTTATACATTATATATACATCTATAATGAAGGGAGAATCTCTCTCCTGGACCACATGGGCTATAAATAAAAAGTCTAGTTTCAGATTTAGGGTTCTTCTTTTTAAGTTGTTTGTGAATGGGATCCAATAGACTCCAAAAATATTACAGGCTATTGCCATTGTTCACAGTCACCATCCAGAACTTGATGGTAAAACATTATTGCTGAAGACTGCACATATGTGAGTCACAGGACATGAAGAGATGAGGTTGATACTTATCTGGAACTTTCATCCCCACTGGCTAGCTTTCATAGTGCTTGAAGGTGCAATGCATGGCACCGCTTAGTGTGAAGACTTAGGAACAATAACACACTGTTTAAGTCTATTGACTTTGAGTTAGTTATATGACTGAATTTGGGGCCATAAGGTTTACTCCCAAATACTCAAGTGCAGTCACTTGTCTTCAAGAAGCCAATTAAAAAAAAACAAATACAAAAAGAATAGTAAAAAAGCAGAAAGAGATTTATTTAATGCAACCACAACTGGAAAAAAGAGAATCAATAATCCCTCCATCCCCCACAAAGTCAAGCTTTAGGGTATTGACATAAAGGTATTAGAGTCCTGAAAGTGTACAGAGTCACACAAGTGCACATCTAAGTAGTCTCAATCAAGGTGTGGTCCCATACATCATTGACCCATTATTTTCTGAGTTTCTGCCTCATCCTGTCTGGTGGTCTTAGCCTCATCCTGTCTGGTGGTCTTATAAGTTGTTAAAACTATATGATATCTCTCTCAGGGAGATCAGTTCTCTCTCTGGCTGGTTCCTTTTCTTCCTCTCATCGTAAGATTCCTGAGGAAGTTCTCATCTTTCAGGTTCATCAGTCCAGCAATCAAATTTAGATACACAAGTATCTCTTTAGAACACATTTCTGCCAGGCTGAAATTGCATTATACATCACCATTAGGATAATATCCAATTGATGTATTTTTGTACAGTTGTCTCTGGTGACTGAGTTTCTATTGAAGTGATGAAACACTTTTACCAAAAACAAGAGGAGGAGAAAAGGGTTTACTTGTCTTACATTTCCATATTACTATTCATAATTGAAGAATATCATGACAGGAACTCAAACAGGGCAGGAACTTGGAAGTGGGGGTTGAAGTCATTGAGAAGTCATTGAGGGATGCTGCTTACTCGCTTGCTTTCCTCAGTTTGATCAGCATGTATTGAGGCATTTTCTCAATTGAAACACCCTCCTTTCCAATGACTCTAGCTTGCAACAAGCTGACATAAAATTAGCTAGCACACAGTGATGGCTCTTATAGCAATAGTGTAGTTTTAGATGTAAGTCTATGGATCTGGTTATAGTAGCTAACTTAAGACTCGAGTAGTCTTGTGGGTATAGGGACCAGGAGCTGAATGTCATCTGGCTGTATTTATGACCATGTGTTTATTATTGACCCTGCTGCTTCTGCTTCTTGAACTGCTTTTATGCTGTCAGACGGTTGGAGGCCCTGTCATGGTTTGATAACCAGATGACAGCTTACAATGTTATTCCATTTCTAAGGAAGCTAAGTAAACTTACTAGATCTCTTACTTGGCCAGAGAAGATACTGGGAATTTCTTTTTACTGTTTGTAGTGTAGCACTATTGCTGGAGAGATGTGAGCAAATGTTTACTCATACCATATAAGGATCTAAATATAAATAAAAGAAAAGGTGCCGCCTTAGACCATTTTGCTGAATATCGAGTTTTATTGGGTCACTGACAGAATTATGGATGAGAGGTTAGTAGAGAATCAGGAATAATTCAAATGTATCTGTACTACCAAAAACCAAACCCATCATGAGTGATAGTTAATGAAAACTGAAACCTGGGAGCTATTTAGACAACTTACAAACAGCTTAACAGGGTTGAGATCATCTCTTCTAGGTAGCACAGCTGGTCTGAGAGTGTTTCTCAGCAGTGTTTACTGACCATATAAACTGGGAGGGGCCTAGTACATCAGTAAGGAGAAAGGGTTACTAGTACATTAGGTAAATTTCAGGGACTTCTTGAAACTTTTAAGTTGTTTACTTTAAGAGCAACAAGAATTTTTCCAAGACAAGATTTTTTTTTTTGTCTCTGAGGAAACTACTAGGCAATACTGTGTATGTGTTTTTGTATGTGCACATTTATGCACACATACACATGCATACATGCACGGTGCTGGAAGGTTGTGGGGTACTGTTAGCTATTTCATTGCATGTGTGGAGGTCAGCCTTAACTTGGCCAATCTCATCCTAATTTGTTTGGATATTGGAAGTGTAGTCATATTGGGACAAAGAGATCCAATGACCCTCTCAAGCTCATCTTCAGGGCCCTGGAGATGAGTAGATGTTTGTTCACATTTCCCTAAGAAGCCTTAGAGTGATTTTCATGGTTTTACAGAAAAATAAAACAAAACAAAAACTCCTCCATGCTTCAATTCAGACTTTAAAGGGAAGACTAATAAAGACCTTTGGGAATAATCATGAAAACTACTACTGAAGAAGTTTCCTAGAATCTACACAAACTCACATATAATAAGAAATTTCACTGAGTTATCCAGTGGTCAGACAACATATAGGATGAGACTAAAACCCAGATAGTGGTGGGTTAGTGTTGAAAGGGACCACACCTTGACTGGGACTACTTAGATGTGCCCATCCAGGTTTCCGTTGCTGAGATGAAACACCATGACCAAAAAAATGTGGGGAGGAATGAGTTTATTCAGCTTACATTTCCACATCACTGTTCATCATCAAAGGAAGTTAGGACAGGAACTCAAACAGGGCAGGGACCTGGAGATAGGAACTGATGGGTCATGGAGGGATGGTGCTTACTGGCTTGTTTCCCGTGGGTTACTCAGCCTGCTTTCTTATAGCTTAGGGATGACCCCACCTACAATTGGCTGGGCCCTTCTCCAGCAATCATTAATTAAGAGAATGACTTAGAGGTCTGCCTACAACTTGATCTTATGGAGGCATTTCCTTAAGTAAAGTTCCCTCCTCTCAGAAGACTTTAGCTTGTGCTAAGTTGACATAAAATTAGCCAACATCACATCTTAGATGGGCTATTTAAACTTTAATCTCACTTCAGGTCCCTGAAGATGAACTTGAGGGGGTTATTTGATCTCTTAGTCCTAATTATGGCCACCTGAATAAATGTTTCTTTTTTGCCTTTAGGGTCAATTTGGGTGCTTTAATTGGCTTCTTGAAGACAGATATAACCTGTGGCACAAGTTCAGTTATATAACCAACCCAAAGTCAAATGGCTTTAAATGGTATATTTGTTATAAATTCAGTGAAAAGGTAGCATATCATTTGTTTTCTTTGAGGTTAAAAGACAGAAACTTGATTGGGTAGAATATTCCATTGATGGTGACCTTATTGGGAAAATCCCAGTCCCATGACAAAGTCTTCCTCCTCCTCCTTCCTCTCTTCCTCTCTCCCCTCCTCTTCCCTCTTCTTTGCCTTTTTTGTGAAAGGTCACACTCTTTGAGTCAAGCTGACCACAAACTCATGATTCTCCTGCCCCTGCCACCCAAATGCTGGGATTGTAGGCATTAACCACCACACCTGGAAAATGAACGCTGTTTTAAATGAGAACTGGTCATATTTCGATTTGTTTTGCTGCTGTTTCCATCGGAATGATAGAGGAGTAAGGTCAGATTCCCTTTAAGTTATAGGAGAATGATTTCCATGTTTAAAACTTTGTGTATACATATTTAACACCCTCTTCTCCCTTCAGAATGAGAATTTGCCCTCTGGGTAATTCTGTAGCTTAGTTCCCTTGGTGAAATGATCATGACAGAATGACAACTGTAGTCTAGGCAGCATTGCTTCTGCAAACAAGTCACTTTTACTAGGCAAATTCCATCAAGAGCAGAATAGCCATAAGGAGCTATAAATACTCAATAGGGAAGCTGGACTTTGGGCTTCCCACAGAGTGGGATCTATTTTATCTGTGTATGCACCATGTAAGAATAGTAGAAGCTATGAGTTTTATGAGTTGCAGCTTTAGGCCAGAGACGATCTCTATATATATCCCTGATATGGTTTTTTATCTCCTCTCATCTGAGCTACTAGACTGTTTTAATTAGAGTCTTATGGAAACAGAGTGCCTGGGACTGTCCTTCTGGAAAGCTCCGGACTTTTGTCTATAACCCTCAGACAAATGCAAATGTCACTTATAATTCTATTTAGTTTCTGCTGCTGTGATAAATAAATACCATTACCAAATGCAACCTGGGGACAGAAAGGGATTTTTTATTTTTAACTTAGAGGTCATAGTCCATCAATAAAGGAAAACAGAGATCTTTGGGAAGGAACTGAAGCAGAGACTGAGGAAGACCTCTCCCTACTGTCTTCCTTTCCATGGCTTGCTCAGCTTTCTTTCTTTCTTTTTATAACACAGGCCACCTACCCAGAAGTGGCACAACCTGCAGTGGGATGGAACCTCCCACCTCAGTCATTTCTCAGGAAAATGCCCCCTATAGACATGCTGTCTTAGTCTAGGGTTCGGTTGCTATGGTAAAACACCATGACCAAAAACGACCTGGGAAAGAAAGGGTTGATTTGTCTTACATGTCTTGTGTCTCAGTCCGTTGAAGAAAGCCGGGCAGGCACTTAAGGTAGGAATGAGGAGGCAAGAAGTGAAGTGGAAGACATGGAGGAATGATGCTTACTAGCTTGTTCTCTGGCACTATTCAGCCCTTTCCTTATACAACTCAGGAATACCTGCCCAGGGGTAGCACCACTCAGAGTGGTCTGAGCCTTCTCACTTCAATCCTTAATTAAGAAATGCCTCCATGGACTTGTCTACTACCATATCATGAAGGCATATTCTCAATTAATTCCTGTTCTCAGATCTATCTAGGTTTGTGTCAATTTGACTAAAATCAACCAATACACATGCTCACAGGCCAGCCTGAAGGAGGCAATTCTTCAGTTGATGGCCTAGTCCCCTTTTCTAGGTAACTCTAGTTTATACCAAGCAGATGAAATTAATCACCACACATATGGAAATCTTGTGAGTTTGAATGCTTAGTTGCTCTTAAGAGGAACATGGTCAAGTAGGACAGATTTGCTGTTATTTCCAAGAAGCCAGGTGCTAAGACACAAGAGACAACTCATGGCCAGGATATTTCCAAGAAACTCAAGCTACCTGTACATTTGTGCATGAGTACATGAGTTGTATACCTGGACAAGACTTCTTAAAAGTCTTCCTACTAATATCCAATGGTTTTTTATATAGGGTCAGGAATAAAAAAATACATATTAAACATTTACAGATGATAAACCGTAAAGAAATTTGTTTTAAAACAATTGTTTTGAATACAGATATTTTTTACTATTTATTGATGAGGAAAGCAAATTTGCATGGTAAGGAGCTAGATGTGCTTGTTGGCTTAATAATATAATCTTATCATAGGCTAATTTAATATTTATATGCTGGAAAGTGATGGTAAGGAAGTATTGTGAGGTCCCTCCTTCCCCAATAATGAAGTCATTATGCTTCTACTTTGAATGCATAGTCAAAACACTGTCTGAGATATTTGGGGTATTGTAAGATGTGATGGCATGTGTAGAGCACAGAGCATATAATGTGTGTTCAGAACCAAGCCTGAAATGAAGTCACATGATACAATATGGTGAGTAGTGCCAGAAACACCCTTGATTCATTACATTTGATTTTGAATTTAGTTTTGGTTACTGTTTGTTTAGAATCATTTTACTGTTATCAAATATTTTGAGATCCCTTTACATTGAATTGTGAACAGCATATGGGGACCATGGGCTATAGAATAAGAAGCTTTGAAATGTGATGTTTAGTAGAAAGTTACCTGTTGACTTGGGGAGTCTAGACACTAGTACTAGGGCACTAGGACAAGTACATTTGAACCATCCTGGTTGTTTAGCATTGTTTACCTGATGTTGGTGGAGAAGATGAAGAAGAGTCTTCTAGGAAGAACATTATAGCCTTTGAGGGTGACTTTGCTTCTGATAACACTGCTCCAAGGTGACTCTTCTCTACCAAGTTTACAGAAGACTCCAACATGTGGTTTTCAGAAAACATGTGGCTAGTCAAAAAGGCAGAAAACTGAGAGCTTATGGTTCACCATAGACTGGCCTCAGACATACAAGGCCATTCTTTTAGGAGAATGCATGAAGTCTTAACTTTCCTCTCATGAATACTGCCTATGGAGGATATACTGATCTGGGTAGGAATATCCCGAAGCTCAAGCAAGGCTGTGGGTATTTGTCTTCCATCTTGGCGCTATTCAACTACACTGGCTCCATTGTGTCTCAGCCTTCACTGGGAAGAGGCAGGAGTGGTTACAGTTCCTTTAGACTTACATTTTAGCCCGAAGAATCTACCTGCTTTAGAATTCAGCCTCTAAGCAAAATGGCTTCCATCTTCACCAGATCTCTGACTGTTGACATTCTCTCACAGAAGTGGGTGGGGTAGACAAGGTCATCTCCACTGCGATTCCAGCCACTCCTTCTTGTCATTCTTATGCAATTATGTTCTATTTTTATATGGTCTCAGGGTTGCAGGAGCTACTGAGCATATAGTCTGGGGGAAGTTAATTGAAGAGGGGCTCCATATACAAAGATATGGGGAAGGCAACATCCATGCTGGATAAAGATTTTCCAGCATGCTGCTTTATATGCTCTTGCAAGTAATTACTCATCCATGTGTTGTAATTAAGTACTGGTTCGCCAGGGTGAACTTTGTTGAAATCATTTTTTCATTGGGGTCATTTATGGGGGGCAGATGTTCATATCTCTCTGGGAAAATATTTCTCAAAACACTTCCTCTTCACACACACACACACACACACACACACACACACACACACACACACACACCCTTATATATGATTTCATAGATGATCACTTGACATTGGATAACCCATTGGTCTTCTCTTCCTTGGGAATGACTATTTCTTCTGCTCCAAGAATTCCTTAGTTGGCTGTAGTGTTTGGTCTCAGTTGGGGCTCTGTGAGATCTTTCCCTTTCACATTAGCGCGTCTACTGGTGTCATCCTTGTTCAGGTCTGGTTTAGACAGCCATGTTGTTGAGACTTCATGTGTGTCACCTCTCTGACATTTCTAGGAGACACAGCCTCACAGCAGACTTCCAGGTCCACTGATTCATTCATCTTTCTACTTCCTCTTCTTCACTGTTCCCTGAGCATCATGTGCCAGGTTTGTATTGTCTATGTCTCAGTTAGGACTGGAGCTCACATAATCAGTTGTTCTATGTATTTTGGTTGGCTCTGGTTTTCTTGTAAGGGTCTCCATCATTTTCAAAGAGAAGTTTCTTTGTTAGGGACTGAGAGCTGTACTTACCTGTGGGTATTAGGAAAATATTTAGAATTTAGTTTGGAATTGTCCTGGTCTAGTAAAGTGGTAGTTGTAGGTTCTCCTTCAAAACCCATGACGTCACTAGCCCCAGGTAGGTTTCCAGTACTAGGAGGCTTCTCATGACCTGTGTTGGGCCTTTTGTTAGATGGTCTATAGCTCTTTGGGGAGCATTGCCAGCCTATGTGGAAAAGTTTCATCTAATATATATATATATATATATATATATATATATATATATATATGTATGACATGTAATTTTAGTAAATAGACAATATGATTCCCTATGACTTTTCCATACATTATCACTATTATTTTGTCCTCTTATGTTAAAGCCACAAAAGGTGCAAAGTCAAAGTCAGGAGCAAAAGCAAGGGCAGCAGTGGGGATGGGAAGGCAAGACTTGAAGACTTATAGACAGACAGAAGGGTAAGTGCTATGAGAAAAGTGTGAATCTACTTGACACTGATTAATCTCCAGCATCCAGACTGCACTGGAGAACAATGACAATGTGTGGGGTTGTACTGAACAGATCAGACTTATACACAATCTATCATTCGGGAATTATCTTAGTAATTGTTCTATTGAGTGAAGAGGCAACATGACCATGGAAACTCTTATAAAGGAAAACATTTAATTGGGACTGGCTTGTAGTTCAGAGGTTTAATTCATTATCAGCAGGGCAAGAGGCTCACAGACAAGCATACTACTGGATAGGAGCTGAGAGTTCTACATCTGAATTCACAGGCAGCAGCAAAAAAAAAAAAAAAAATAGAGTGACACTTAGCTTGGCTTGAGTTTTTGAAACCCCAAAGCCCATCCAAAGTGACACACTTACTCCAACAAGGCCACACCTCTTAAACCTGGCCAAATAGCACCACTTCCTAATGACCAAACATTCAAATATGTGAGCCCATGGGGGTCACTCCTTTTCAAACCACCTCAGGGTTTCTGTCAAAATGCAGGTTTTGTTCTCAGCTCTGGGAGGGGCCTGCAGATCTAAATTTCTAATAAGCTGACAGATGTTGGAAACAGGTTAGCTCCCAGTACTGTGTGTAGCTGGCTCTAGTAATTTAAAGAGGCGACAGCTGTGACCTGGAGCAACCCTCACAGAGCAAGACAATGGCCATGAGCAGCATAGGGTGGGGAGCTTTCATCAGAGGGGCTACTCCAAGCCTGATGAGAAGGTTACAAGACACCATAATACTTAATGCTGGGTAAATGCTAAATGTTTTTTCTTTGTGCTTCTGTAGCAGTTGAGAGCATGCTAGGGTGTGAAATGAATTACACACAATGAGATAATCTCAGGCCTTACTGCCAACAGGCAGCTCTCACTGAATGGAATTTGCATAGGGAGACTGCTAAAAAAAAAAAAAAACCAGAGAGCAAGATCATATATACAGAAATATTCTGAAGTGATCATAAAAGGGTGTTTGGGAAGGTTAATTTTCAAATATGTGCTCTCACTGTGTTGGGCAACCTGTCCAGATACCCAGAACACATCTCTCCTGCTCAGTTCTCCCCACACCTGGATCAGAAAAATATCTATCTTTTCCCTTGACTTGTTAAGGAGCAGGTCTGAGCACAAGTTTTAACTTGCTGACTTGAAATTTCATAGCATGGTCGCAATCAGGACCAGCTGATGATAAACAGCCTGATTGTCTTTTAAATTGACTTGCTGTTTTACGTTAGAAGAATGAACAGTGATGCTTCTGGAAGATTTTTAATGGCAAGTATTTGAGTCCATAACTAAAATAACAGGAAAGTTCTAGATAGACACTGTAATGTGTACTTTTATTGTCAACTGGACATGTCTCAGAATCACCCAGGAAGAGAGTCTTAATGAAGGATTGTGGAGATCAGGATTGTCTTCATTATTTTCACCCTTATAGAAAGATCCAGCCTGAATGTGGGCAGTATTAGCCCTGTCTTGGGTTCCATACTATGTAAATACAAAGAAAAAAAGCTGAGCAGTAAGCATCTCTCTCCTCTCCTCTTCTCTCTCTCTCTCTCTCTCTCTCTCTCTCTCTCTCTCTCTCTCTCT